>SNQJ01S0028200.1:81751-97111 GCA_010110895.2 Picea sitchensis | reverse complement strand
CGACTCTGAGAAATCTGACTCTCTTCTATTTCCATAAACACAATGCTCACTGAAGTCCAAATCAATTTGTTTAAAATCTGGCAACAAATTTATTTTGTGAAGTATCAGCATCCCCTTTTCACTCATGTGTCGAAGCCTGTGATGCCACAATGCTGTATCCACTCCTGTAGAAGCTAAAGTGATAGAAGAGTAAGTATTACCAGTACATAAATACAAAGTACCTACCTTCTCTCATTTTGCTATCACCAATGATCCTTTGATGACCTTCCACATCTTATCTATAAATATGGATATACAACCTTCACTTGCCAACTGTCCTATTGAAATTAGATTTTTCATTAGATCTGGAACATGTCTTACCTCTTTCAACAACCATTGGTTTCCATTGCTTTTCTTTATTTTTACCTTTCCCTTCCAACAATTTTGCATGGTGCATCATCACCCAAATGAACCTGTCCAAAATCACCTTGAACATAATCTAGAAAATGTTTTCTATGGGGTGTGGCATGAAATGAAGCCCCTGAATCTACCACCCAAGAATCAAAAATATTATCTACAGAAAGAATCAAAGCATCTTGTGACACATCACCTATTACATTTTCTTCCTGATTTCTCTCCTACTGTCCATCTCTTTGTTTCTTTGGATATCTGCAGTCTTTCTTCATATGTCCTTTCTTCCCACAATTCCAACACTCTATCTTTCTAAATATGGATTTGGATCTGCCCTTCCTAGAATTCCCGTGGTTCCCTGAGCCCTTTCCTCTATCCTTTTGTCTTCCCCTGTTCTCCATGTTCAATGCATTACCTGATGTCTTACCTGTGCTTTTCCGTTGCATTTCCTCACTAAGGATAACACCAACAACATCATCAAATTTTAAAGTATTTGAACCAGAGACAGAGTTACTTACAACCATGACCAAGCCATTCCAACTTTTTGGCAATGAGCACAATATTAGAAGAGCCCCGACATCATCATCAAAGTCCACTTTTACAGAACTTAATTGATTAGTAACCGTATTAAATTCATTTAAATGATCTTCAACAGATCCACCTTCTAACATATTCATATTAAATAATCTCTTCATTAGAAATACCTTATTGGACATTGAGGGTTTTTCATACAATTTAGCCAATGCATCCATTAAATCCTTCGTTGTCTTTTCTTTCAAAATATTGAAAGCCGTCAACACTGCCAGGCTCAACCGTATCGTTCCTAGAGCCTTTCTGTCAAGAATATCCCATTCTTCGTCCTTCATAGTCGTCGGCTTCTTTGCTATTCCTCCCAATGGTAGGAATAGATCCTTCTGATATGAATAATCTTCCATCTGCATCTTCCATAACTTGTAGTTTTGGCCGTTAAATTTCTTGACCCTAAACTTTCCATATTCCGACATTGCTCCCACTTGAACCAGAAATCCTCCTTTCTTGCGAGTTACCTTTTCCTCTGATACCAATTGTTAGAAAAACAAGATAGTGGACCAATAAAATAAAACAAATGCGGAAATAAAACAAAGAAAATACACAATACAATAGAGACAAAGATATACGTGGTTCACCCAGTGTGGGCTACGTCCACCAAATAAATTGTCAGGTCCTTCCTTTATTATTATCCAACAATCGAAGGGATACAACCTACAACAAACCCGTTGTAACTTCATCTTCTTTCGCTCACAGTCTCCTATCTCAGAATACAATATTCACTATCAACCATAGCCGCAAATACATTTCCCTCATATAAGAGGGTTTCCTTCTAGGGCAAAAAACCCTGACATAATTTCTACCGTTAGATCTGCGACCTTATAATGAACGGTCCAGATCTACAATGGAATTACAATATACATTTACAAGGAAATTTTTCCCCACGATTTTTCCCTGCGTGGAAGAGTGTACATTTTTCTGGGGTGTAAAGTCTTCATGGGGTATAAACACGACTGAAAGCAAAGACCTCTGAATCAGGAACATGATCAGGCTCCACAACCAATAGTCCACCTGTAAAATAGTTCAAGATCCACCTCAATACGTCGAAGCTCCACCACTTTTGGTTTTCAGTGTTCATCTTCCCAGGATGCAACCTTCCCTTTTACAACATGCAAAGCATGTAGAAATTGCGCACTTGCATACAAGTTTTGATCCACTTGAGCATGCGTCCAATTATGCTTGATTAGGTCCCAAAACTTTTCCACCTATGCCCAAGTTTAGTTATATTTGAATGGTGCTCCCAATTTTGCCTCCTTGCGACCCAACTATAGGAATACTGGGAAATGATCTGAGCATCGAATAGACCCAACCCATGAACAATAAAGTCTCGACTCCTGTAGTAAAGAGTGATGAACCAGAAAATGGTTGAGTCATTTGGAAACCTCGTCGACCTCTCCCCATTTGTTACTCCATGTAGGTCGAAGTTTTATTGGCTCGATGTCAACTACACCAACACCCTCCAAATTATCTAGGAAAAATCTTGCTTGTTTATCCTCACGGACCAAAGGTCCCGATATCTCCTCCCTACTCATGATAAAATTTAAATCTCCGCCTATTATTAAATTATTCATCTTTAAACAGTTGAGGCTGAACAAGCGAGTCCATAAAGCTTATTTCTCGTCATAAGGCCCCTATAGGTTAAGAATAGTGAGCTTGCATGCCAAACTCCTTGCTAACAACTTCTGTGACCAGAATTGAACAAATGGAGAAACAATTAATTACATTACACCGACTCGAGATATCGGTAATAATCCCCCAAGATAACCCAACAGAATCCACCCCAAAGAATTGCCAACTAGGAAATAGTTTCTCTAGCTCAAAGATAAGAGAGTCGATTCGACCCATCAATTCTTGTACTAAAACAATATCTGGGTTATCTGCATCAATGAAGCATCTCAGGGAAAGTTTATTTTTCCTCACCCCCAAGCCATGCATATGTGTTGTCATAATTTTCATGAGGTCCCCACTAGAGAGGCTATTCCTGCTCTAAGGACCCCAGATATTAGACGTTGTCTACCTTGAGATACTTCCCGAGATGCACACTCTTGTGCATGCCTTAAGGTGTACTTATGTCTAGCCTTAACATGGCCACACTCCTTATGGATGTCTAAACCCAAACTCATCGGTTGTTGATATCTTCTATTGGGATGTTGAGGCCTTCAAAAATAAGGGTCACAACCCGAGGATATAGAAAGGGAGTTAGAAGAGATGGCTAAAATAGTGATTTTAGGAGGACAGGGAACACCACTACCATCCCGCTTTATTTCCACTACAAATGATGCACCCCATCGATCCTCCATTGAAATAATATGTGAAGGCATCCCCACCAAATAACGATGCCCCGAGAATCCCCTGCTCTCATTCAAACTAGAACATGAGAGGACATGAGAAGAAGAAGAGTTGAAACATGCTTACCAAGATCCTGGGCCATCAAAGTGCTGGAAGACTAGAGTGCATCCAACTTATTCCACTGAGATTGCGTAAGTTCAATGTCATCCATGAAGATATCTTCCTGAGCACAAACCCCTTCTACTCAGGGGGAGTTAGAAGGAACATTTAATGAAAACTCACCCACACATATTTCATTTTGAACATTATCCTTTGCAGAGCTCTAAGCCTGCCCTAAGGGTTTCGTTTCACCCTTGCTGATTAAAATTTGAGACTGAGTCAGAGATCCTTTCTCAGTTGGGGAATGATGACGCTTCGCACAAGGGTCCACTTTCTTCTTTTTTGAGCCTTGAATAAACTTTTGGAAGGGGAGATCACAGTCTGCAATGACATGCCCAACCTTATGACATCTCGAACATCGAAATGGGACATTCACATAGTCTAAAATTTGTGTGTAGCTCCTATCTCCAGACACCAACTCCATGGATTCAAAAAGGCCTTTGCACGAATCCAATGCAACAAGAATCTAGGACACAAAAAGAAAAAAGGAGTTTTTTTTGTAACTTGTATCAATAGAGATAAAAATACCCAACACGTCATCGATGGCCTTGAGACTAGTATCCTTCCAAAATTCGATAGGCAAATTGGGTAGTTTAACCCAAGTAGGCATGCTATTGAGTACCTCCTCCCTAGCATAAAAAGAGAATGCCACGGTTTTGCACACAAGTGGCGATCCAAATACCAATGACCTTTCAATATGGTTCCCACATCCTCCTTAGATCGGAATATAAATCCGATCCAACCCCGGGAAAGGAGATGAAAAATCGGCACATAGCCAAGCCGTGGAACCCAAGTCGACTCCATCCAACTATTTAGTAAACCCACCGACAACCTCCTACCACAAAACTTACCAGCCAACTCTCTACCCTCTAAATTTGCAATTTGAGATACCTCTAAATCCTCCCATACCACCAGGGAAACACCACTTCCACGCGATTTAACCACCTTCTGCCATTTCAGATTAGGGGGTTTGTCGCTACCTAGAACACCACGACCATGAAACTTGGCTGGAGAAAGTTTGCTGCCATTAAAGCCAATAACGTTACATAGATTTTTTGATTACGTTTTTTTTGGTATGATTTGTAATTTTGATGGGTGAGGTATGTTTTTTTTTTTATGTATGGAAAAATTGTATGTATATTTTAAATAGAAAACTGTCGTTGTATTAGTGGATTGAGAAGTTACAATCTCAATTAAAACTTTTGTTTAATAGACTCTTTGAAATTGTTGGTATCAAACATTTGTGTAATTTATCAGAACTCTAATATTCTATAGTCTAGTAGTTGATTTATGAAACATTAATTGAAATATGAGAAAGCATTGGTCTCAATCTTATGTTGAAACTTAAGAATTATCTATCCACTCATAAACCTAGATTGAAACTTAAGAATTATCTATCCACTCATAAACCTTACGTACAAATATTTCCAAAATTCCACAACACTTCCCATTATAATTGATGTTTTGTATATTAAATGTTTTTAAATTATGTAAAGGATGTTTATTATAATTAGTTTTTTTCCTCTAAACATTTTTTTTTAATTGAATATTTACATATTCGTTTGAATATTTGTAGAATTTGAGTAGGTCTAATGGTTAAGAGCACATGTTTCCTTCTTGTAGGTCACACGATCAAATTTGGAATGGAGTAGGGTATGTACACCTCCAAAGAATAAGAATTGAAATTGTTGCATGGAGGAGGATCTCTTGTCCCATAAACAAGGGGATCTCATTCATTAATTCGGTATCTGGATAAATCATGACCTTAATTTAGATTATTATTATTATTATTATTACTTGATATGATAATGGTGTCTTCTCACTAATGCAACTAAGTAAAAATGATTCTTGCAAATATTATTTCTTTTTTTGGCATAACAATAACACAAATTTCTTTTCTAGAATATATTTACATCTCTTCTTAAAAATAACAAAATACAATATTTTATAAGAAATATCTCAAAAATCAATCACACAAACATTGTTCTCTGCAATATAATAATATTACTATGTAAAGTAATTCAAACACAATAACATTGATTTTTAATGTAAAATAACATTACATTATTCTTAGTTTAGTGAATAATAATACTACACTATTCCCTTTTCCTTAATATAACAACTTAAATACAATATCCTAATTTTTTTTTTATATTACTCTGTAAAGTAATTCAAACACAATAACATTGGTTTTTAATGTAAAATAACATCACATTATTCTTAGTTTAGTGAATAATAACACTACACTATTCCCTTCTCCTTAATATAACAAATTAAATACAATATCCTATTTTTTTTTAGTAAATATTCATTGATAATTCTTAAATGCTTTCATGTCTTATTAAAAATAACAAAATGCAATATTTTATAAGAAATATGTGAAAAGTTAATCTCACAAACATTGTTCTATGCAATATAATAATATTACTATGTAAAGTAATTCAAACACAATAACATTGATTTTTAATGTAAAATAACATCACATTATTCCTAGTTTAGTGCAATAATAACAGTACACTATTCCCTTCTCCTTAATATAACAAATTAAATACAATATCCTAAAGTTTTTAGTAAATATTCATCGATAATCTTTAAATGCTTTCATGTTATAGAGATCGAAAATGTCTAGAACAACTAACTTATAAATACAATATCCTAAATTTTTTAGTAAATATTCATTGATAATCCTTAAATGCTTTCATGTTATAGAGATCGAAAATGTCTAGAACAACTAACTCATATTGCTAAGGAGAGATATTAATACCTTTTTTCCTAGGAAATCTTAAACTGAGGGGATGCTTTCCCATAATCATGGATGACATCTCTATGTATATGTTGGCATAGATTAGTGCCCCTCATTTAAGAGGATTCAAATTGAGCACCTATCAACATGGAACTAGGTAAATTTCCAAGAACAATGGTGGAAACCAGTTGAACTAAACCCTTAGGCTAGATATTATGTTATACTTGAGCGTGATACAATTTTTGAACTTAAATTAAAGGGTAGGAAAAATATTTGATTGGCTTGATTTTTTTTCAATGAACATGGGTAAATGTCATATTCCAACACTGAATACGACTTTTAAGTTTTTGGCTTATTTTGGATTTTATTCCAGTGAATTTTCTAGCTTATTTATATGTTCTTATTAGGGAACAATTTTATAGATATTTAGTGGTATAGTCAAGGACTATTTTTTTTGTTTTTTGTTTTTTTTTGTCTTGTTTAGTATCTTTTGTTTTTCTTTCCTCCATTGCCAACCAAGATGTGGACTCATCCATTTGAGGTCTTCTTGGAGGCTAGTTTCAAGTTATTTTAAAGGTAGTTTTTGTGACCTATCCAGGGCTCAGTTAAAGCCTATTAATATCTCAATGATCTAACATTAAGTGTCATCTTAAATGACAATGATAATAGATATCTTAGGTGATGCTAATTTTGATGGGTTTTAAGCATAGTGATGTCTCCATCCACCTCAATTATTTGAGGATTTTATAAGTGATTGATAATTGATCTTCTTGATGTTGTGTAGGCACGAAAAACATTGTTGTACCTTTAATTATCACCGATGCATTTTTTAGAAAATGTACAATAATACTTAGCATATAGGAGCTTTGTCATTAATATTGGGAGGTACGACTTACTCAAACATTCTTTTTATTAATGTGTAACAAGCAAATTCATTAATGAGTGGAGATATGGCTTGCAAGATAATTTATCTTTGTATGAATTGTATGATTGATATTAGAAAACACATGTCCCTGAGGTGTAGGACAGTCGGTGACAGAGTGTGTTGTTAAGCCACTCCATGTTGAAAAGTCACCAGTTCCAAACCTGCGGGGACAAAAAATCCAGCCATGTTAAGGGTTGGTGTGGCTCAGGCCGGGTGCGATCCCCGAGTGATTTTGACGGCTTAGATGCCCCTGAGTCGCGGTTTCTCAAGCCAAAGGTTAATCCCGATGCCAAGAAGGTCCAGACCAATTAACAAACAAAAAAAAAGATATTATAAAACACACGAAAGATAATTTAATATATAAATTAGATGAAAATCATAAAATGAGGCATTTCCAAGTGTGGCTTGCCTGGGAAGTGAAGTGAGTAACTAATATAGCCCCCACTGGGATTCAAGACTCACGAGTAACATGCTAGTGCTTGTTCTCACACATGTGGATGTGCACCAACAAACACAACAACAGTGGGGGCTACATACAATTCTTGGGAGACTTTGATGGGGTAGTTACCCCATACTTGTGACTGCGTAGATGAAGAGCGATCAAATTGAATTGTGCTAATGGATTTTTCGTATTTCTAAATCTGAGTGCATTAGCCTCAATCGTGATAAGAGGAAGATTGTTTAAAAATAAAAGGATGCGACACCATATGTATAGTGGATAAAACCCCAAAATGAAAAATTCAATCACAAACACCAAATTTTATTAGTGTGTGTTTATTGCAATAGTACAAGACCCATTATATAGGGATTATGAATAACTAACTCATTAATTCCATTGACCGCCTCATAGATGAAGTTCACTAACCACCTCAAAATTGAGGACCACTAACTTTCTAACAAATTCATTAATGAGCACAACTAAGGTTAAGTACAATGCCACATGTCTACATTAATGTCCACTGAGTCAATATTATTTAATAAAGTAGATTGTTCATTCCAATATACCTCTTCAGCTTGACTTAGGAGCCTTGAACAAAATAAATGTAAACCCAAGTATTTGACCAGATAAATATTATCCCACATCCCTCCTTAATATGCACTTGGCAACACCCCATCCTTGATAATTGGGAAGGAAATACAAAATGATCAATTTTTACAACTTGATTAGTGCAAGGTGCAAAACAAGATTGAAGCGAAGGGTCCATCAAAATTGTAGCCTCTAATAAAACAAAAAATCTTCCCACAAAAGGTGAAGTAAAAAATGGTTTCCATCATTGAGCATAGGCACAAATGACTAAGAGATCCATAAGCTATGAATGGATATTCTAAAGAGATGTCATAGAAGGTGATTAAATTCTATGAAGCTGAATCATATCTAAACCAAATGCACTAAATGACAAAACCAAATGCACCAAATGAAAAAAAATGATGATGATTAACGTAAGTGTTCCAAGTAGGAAAATGATGCCTTCAAATATGTTCCAAAAGTCAATCCACATATGATCATATGATCATATTAGAAGCAACATAAGGTTCCATCATAACTGACAATAGATGATTGCATAATGATCAATTAATAACGTAGAACGAAAGTTTGAGTGGGCACACAACATGTGAGGGCACCACAATACCAATAAACAAGGTTGTCCATCTAGGTAAACAATATTTCAAAGAAGGGATCAAACATTGTTGTGCAATTAGTCGTTGGAAAGCTTATCAAATATTGTTTGCACTACAAGTGATGGAATTGAAAAAGGGGTATGTATGCCAAATATATGGCAAAAAGAGTGTGAAGGTGCCATGCAATACATTTAATTGGGAAAAAAACTTTCAATAAATCTAAAAATAACAAGCCTCTTTTTTTCTTTTGACTTGGTCACATGGGAAAACATATGACCAAAGTTTAATTACAAAGAGAAAATGTGAAAGAACATGAAATACAAATTAATTTCATGGAATATTATAAAATAACATTATAATGTTGGATTTGTCTCTACTCCCCAACACATTTGACAACTTCCTCCATACATCAATGATGAGATCTTGATAAGATATCAACAAGATGAAGCTAATTAGACCATTCTCATTGCCCCAGATGCATTTCAAAACTGGAAATAATTTTTGATGATACAAGATTGAGACAACTTTGTAGGATGTAATCCACTCACATATGAGCATGCATGCCACTATAGGGGACACTTCTGGAACATGGATTGAAGGGATCCACTATCTAGGCATGTCACCCCTAATTTTTTATGATGCCTACACTAGTGAAATTTTTCACTACACTTGTGATTTTTATTAGGAAGGCAGGTTTATAGGTTGATAGCATAAGGTTTGTGGTTTCACTTGATGCCTTAGTTGATATTTGATGACATGATTGATGATGTATCAGATGCCTTGATGGTGTTTCGTTTGGTATACTAGGTTATAATGGAGAGAAATCATTGCAATTTGAATGATCTAGCTCTCACATTAGAGGTTGATGGTACATGATGACACATATATCCCTTGATATAACACCCTAGTATCTTTGGGCTCGTTTGACATTCCATTGACAAATTGGTTTTGGTTGACATGATCATGTTAGATAATGCTTGACACTTTTGATCCAAATTATTTTCAGCATGAAATGAGAGCGGAGATATAATAAAGAAATGTACAAATATATACCAATAGTATAACATAGATATATCAGATATATAACCATAAACACAGAGATACAATAATACACAATTTCTATTAATGAGCGAAATGTACAAAACTGTACAAATACAGAGTGAAAGACTCGCTAGAATGGTGGCAGCTTATCTTTGAGAAGAGATGTGACGGATACACTCATTCACATGAATATGGATGTTACAATGAGGCTCTAAAGGCATTTTTTAACATAAAGACAATCCAAAATCCTAACCCTAGAAGATGAAAATCCAATAGTTTTGTGGACCCTGTTTTGGATAGTTTGGTGTATCAACTTCCCGGGGGCGTAACTTTGGCATATGATCTCCGTTTGGGGCGCACGATAGCTCGTTGGAAAGGTATCTATGATGAGATTAATTTTGGGGGATAAATTAGAGGCTTTGACTCTCATTGAGGTGAATGATAGTGAAAATATGTCATTTAGGTCCTCAAAATGGCCTCAGAAGTTTGGGACCCGAAAAGATACTAAAAATAGTAGATTGTAAACAAACTGTTTTGAGCCAGTTGGAATAGGTGGGTGGCCATCAATATCCACCTGGATAAATACTCCCTCCTTAGGAAGAAATGGTATCCATTGTGATGAGTTCTCATGGGAGAGGGGAAAACATTGTTGAATCTGAATCTTGGTGAGCTGATTGCCTTGCTGGAGAAGTTGCTCTACTTGGCTTGTTGAATACGGTCATGAACTTGTTATTGGCGGGGTTGAATTTGTTCAACCAACTTGTTGTATCTTGGATTGAATAGGCAGTGTGTAGGTACCATTTTAGGTGAAGAAACAATATCTTCTTTCTCTTCTGCAATCTTCTTCTGTTGGAAAGAAAGGTCTCGGGCCAAGGCTGCAGTGGTTGCAGTGTCCTTCTGTTCACCCCTTGAAAAAATTGTGAAGAGGCTGAATTTTGCAGTATGAGATATTACCTTGCAACATTATTTTGGTGGGACAATAGTCAAGACTACTTTTGGTATTCTGTAGAGATGACCCTCCAGAGTAACATTGACACTACGGGGTTGAGACTCATAAATACCATGGTGCTTCCACATATATGGCTGGCCCAAAAGAACATCACAAACATCCAATGGGGAAACATCACATAATAAATCCTCCTTGAAGGGCTGGATGTCGTATGGAAATTGACACTATTGGTTGACACAAAGATCTCGTCCCTGGTGAAGCCACCCAATGTTGTATGGTTGCACATGTGGTGTTGTCGACAATCCCAACTGTTGGATGACCTTTGCTGAGATGGGGTTCTTCTAGCTTCCGCTATCAACAATAAAATGCAGCAGGGTCCCCTTCACCCACATGTGTGAATGAAAAATGAGCTCCTCCTCTTCAAGATCTGCTGGTTCTTTTGGTTGAATTGTTGTGGCCGCGACAATAGCAGTGGGGTATGTGTCGATGATTTGTCTTCTCCCATTATTTTATGAATCATATTTCAAATTAGGGTTCGACTCCTTTTCTTTGATCTCTACCACCAATGATTTTTTTGAGCGACATTCATCATTGTTGTGCCGAGGGATTTTGTGTAAATCACACCACTTTCCAGTGTCCTTTTTCTTCTTCCCGTTACCCTTATTTTCCTATGGCTTGGATTGGTTTTCTAGAGGCTGGTTGTTAGGTCCTTCTTTACCATACTTTGGTTGTTGCGGATATGCAGACTTGAACTCTCATTTTTTCTGGTGCCTAAATTTATGCTCAATTTTGACAACATATCGATAGGCAACTCCTAGTGATGAGATGTTCAGGAAATACATTTCGATTTGGATATACCTATGCAGAGCCCCGCAATATTTCAGAACCAGATGCCACTCAAAGTCTTTGATACCCAACTTGGTGCGAAAGGTATGGAAATTATTTGTGAAATATGGCACTGTTTGGCCCCTCTCTTGTTGCAGTGTGATCCATTTCATGTATTGGTCATCATAGTTACCAACAGGGTAATATTGTTCCTTGACCGCATCCATAAAAAAATCCTAAGTGGGCTCGACCCCATATATTCCAGAATCCTCTGTGGAACTTTTCTCCTAGTAATTTTCCCACCAATCCTTGACATGGGGGAGATCCTTAAGGAGTGTGAAGGTGATCTTTTCCCTGTTGAAAAAATTGTGAACAGAGAAATAACCTTCTAGCATATTTAACCATTTTTCTAGGGAATCCACATCGATCTAACCTTCAAATACGGGAACATAAAAATTAACTTGTACCTTGAAAGGAGAGGTACGTCCAAAGTGGTCACTTGATGAATATGCGCATGTTGTTATCGACAGGCATTGAAGGATGTGGAAAAAATTCTTCATCATTTCGTCCCTCTGTCACATGAGAGCTTGCTCAAGAAACAGATTAATATAATATTCTTCTCTGTCATCTTTATTTTCTTCTTCCATGGAGGGTTTCTTGGGCATGTGAGAGTGATTTTCCTCAAGAGAGACAAGCTCGAGACCCAACTTTCT
Organism: Picea sitchensis; assembly: GCA_010110895.2. Lineage (NCBI taxonomy): Eukaryota > Viridiplantae > Streptophyta > Pinopsida > Pinales > Pinaceae > Picea > Picea sitchensis. Next base: position 84,869 of record SNQJ01S0028200.1, on the reverse strand, counting down.
ATACTCAGACCTTGTTGGGGACATGCACTGAAAAACGATCAAGAGCATCCTGCTCTGATACCACTAATCCAGATTAATTTCATCACGAAGCGGAGATATAATAAAGAAATGTACATAGATATATCGATAATATAACATATATATGTCAGAGGTATATCCATAAACACAGAGATACAATAATACACAATTTCTATTAATGAATGAAATGTACAAAACTGTAGAAATACAGAGTGAAAGACTCGCTATAATGGTGGCAGCTTATCTCTGAGAAGAGATGTGACGGATATGCTCATTTGCATGAAGATGGATGTCATAATGAGGCTCCAAATTCCTTTTTAACATAAATAAAATCCAAAACCCTAACCCCGGAATATGAAAAGCCAACAGTTTTGTGGACCCTGTTTTCGGTAGTTTGGTCTATCAACTTCCCGAGGGCGTAACTTTGGCATACAATCTCCATTTGGGGCGCACGACAGCTCGTTGGAAAGGTATCGATGAAGAGATTCATTTTGGGGGCTCAATCAGTGCCTTCGGCTATGATTGAGGTGCCCGATCATGAAAATACATCGTTTAGGCCCTCAAAATTGTTGAAATATTGTAACTACAAAGAGTATTCTGATTATTATTGAGTTATTATCATATAGATCAATCCCCTTTTGTGGATTGATTATGTTGGGATTTGTATTTGACCAAATCCCCTTTTGTGGATTTTTCATACCCTAATTATATGCTGCTAATTAAGAAGTCGCCCCCTAAGACTAATTAAAGTGGTTTTAGCCACTAAGTGAAGAGGCCGGCCCTACCATGTGAAGAGACACCACTCTAGCGCCTTCCAGCTAGTATAAATAAGAGGGGAATTCGCCTCAGTAGCTCATTCACTGAAGTCACTTAACAAGTTCACAAGTTTGGAGATAGCTGCAGTTGGGAGAAGAAGGAAGAGAGAGGCACATTGCTCAGTCTTGGTTATTCTCTAGTGTTTGGTATTTTGTCTTGGCATTGCTTTGACAATCTATATTAAGGAAGTGTTTTCTGGGTTTTCTCCCCCATGGGAGTTTCCCAGGATAAATGTTGTGTATCTTGTGATTTTGTTTCTCTCAATGATGCTACCTATGCTATTTTTATCTAGTAAATCGAAAAGAAACTTAATAGCTGCTGTAAAAATTAACATGGTATCAGAGCTAAGTTGAAGAGAGCACCTTTCACTGGAAAAGAAAAAACATCATTGTTTTTGTACAAGAAAATTAGGGTTTTTTATTGGAGAGGAATTTCAGCCTAAAAACCACCTAGGGAAGTGCACCCTAGCCCAACTAACTTATTGACATCTTGAGCGCACCTTTTTTGTGGCCATAAACTCCAGGAAGTGAAACCCTAGTTTTTTGTCAGTACCAGAAAACCAGAAAACGAGGAAACCAGAACCAATACCACAAATACCAGTCTAGATTTGCGCAGGGTCAGTTTCAAGGGGTAAAATTTGGATTTTTTGAAATCTGAATGCACCGGCCTACTCGCCTCAGCGAAGCACACCTCTTGGTAAGTTTAGATTTAATTTCTGAGCACTTTCAATTTTTGGTCATTTTCCCAGCTCCAGGTCAAGATGTTTGCAAGCACCAAGCTTGTTGAAAAGTTTGAAGGTGTGGATAAATTCCTTGCCTGGAAGTATAGGATTACACTCATTCTTGAAGAGAATGACCTTGCAAAATTCATCAAGGAAAATGTACCAGAGCCCACATATGCTACAACTAAAGCAAAGTACCAGAAGGATATGGTTAGGGCCAAAAGAATCATTGCAGATTCTATTAAAGATCACTTGATCCCTCAAGTAGTATCTAAGAATACTCCAAAATAAATTTTTGATGCGCTAACCAGATTTAATGAAGGAAGGAACATTAACTAGAAGATGAATTTGAGAACCCAACTCAAGAACACAAAGATGCAGAAAGGAGAAACAATTCATGACTATTTCTCTAGGATATCTCAATTCAAGGAACAACTAGAAGAAATTGGAGATAACCTAGATGAATATGAACTTATATTCACAAATCTTAATGGTCTCACAAGACCTTGGGAGGCATTCATCCTAACCATTTGTGCTAGAAAGGAAAAACTACAATTTGACAGTCTTTGGGAAGAATTTGTTCAAGAAGAGGCAAGAGTAGCTAACCGAGAAGAAATACTTTCAAGGGATGAAGATCAAGCCCTAGATGCTCATGCTAAAGGAGGAAAGAGAAGGTCTCACTTCAATAAGGAGATCCACCTACATAAGGAATCTCACTCCCCAAATAGATTCATCCATAAATAATCTCACCCTCCAAGGACATTCCAGAAGTTTCAAAAAGGTCAAAGAAGATAAAATGATTTCTCATCTTATCAATGTTTTTTTTTTTGACAGAAACGATTATAGATTATATTAATGGGGTGGACTAGCCACAGATCCGATTACAAAATGGCCTCGAATTTCTTCGGGCCTGTCTTTCTGAACCATTCTACTTCTATAGCTATAGACTTGTGAACTGAACTAATTCCTGTACGCCTTCTAAAAGAACTGGATTAAATTTATATGCCGAAACTCCAGTCACTGTTTCAGCATAAGTCTCATCACTGTTTCAGCATATGTCTCAGCACTGTTTCATCATTTGTTACAGCGGTGTTTCAACATATGTTCTAACACTGTTTCAACATATGTTCCAGCACTGTGTTTCATCATATGTTACGGCACTGTTTCAGCATATGTTCCAGCACTGTTTCAGCATATGTTCCAGCACTGTGTTTCATCATATGTTCCAGCTCTGTGTTTCAGCATATGTTACAGCACTGTGTTTCAGCATATGTTCCAGCCCTGTTTCAGCATATGTTCCAGCATATGTTACAACATTGTTTCAGCATATGTTCCAGCACTGTTTCAACATATGTTCCATCACTATTTCAACATATGTTCCAACACTGTGTGTTGAGGGGGAGAGGTCACCCTTTATTTCTTCTTCACGCGTTCTCATCATTTCACTTAGATTTACAGAATTTGTGGGGAAGGGCCGTGCGGATCTCTTGTCTCCCCCATATCTGAAGCACTCTTCCTCATGGTACTGAGGCAACTCCTTCGACCAATCGAAACCTCTGTCAC
>SNQJ01S0028200.1:55605-81701 GCA_010110895.2 Picea sitchensis | reverse complement strand
ATCCAAATACCAATGACCTTTCAATATGGTTCCCACATCCTCCTTAGATCGGAATATAAATCCGATCCAACCCCGGGAAAGGAGATGAAAAATCGGCACATAGCCAAGCCGTGGAACCCAAGTCGACTCCATCCAACTATTTAATAAACCCACCGACAACCTCCTACCACAAAACTTACCAACCAATTCTCTCCCCTCTAAATTTGCAATTTGAGATACCTTTAAATCCTCCCAGACCACCAGGAAAACACCACTTCCACGCGATTTAACTACCTTCTGCCATTTCAGATTAGGGGTTTTGTCGCTACCTAGAACACCACGACCATGAAACTTGGCTGGAGAAAGTTTGCTGCCACTAAAGCCAATAACGTTACATAGATTTTTTGATTACGTTTTTTTTGTATGATTTGTAATTTTGATTGGTGAAGTATTTTTTTATGTATGGAAAAATTGTATGTATATTTTAAATAGAAAACTATCGTTGTATTAGTGGATTGAGAAGTTACAATCTCTATTAAATTTTTTGTTTAATAAGACTCTTTGAAATTGTTGGTATCAAACATTTGTGTAATTCATCATAACTCTAATATTCTATAGTCTAGTAGTTGATTTATGAAACATTAATTGAAATATGAGAAAGCATTGGTCTCAATCTTATGTTGAAACTTAAGAATTATCTATCCACTCATAAACCTTACGTACAAATATTTCCAAAATTCCACAACACTTTCAATTACAATTGATGTTTTGCATATTAAATGTTATCAAATTATGCAGAGGATATTTATTGTAATTATTTTCAATCTTTCAAACATTTTTTTTAATTGAATATTTACATATTTCTTTGAATATTTGTAGAACTTGAGTGAGTCTAATGGTTAAGAGCACATGTTTCCTCTTTGTAAATCTCACGATCAAATTTGGAATAGGATAGGGTATGTACACCTCCGAAGAATAAGAATTGAAATTGTTACATGGAAGAGGATCTCTTGTCCCACAAGCAAGAGGATCTCATTCATTAATTTGATGTCTAGATAAATCATGACCTTAATATATATATATATTTTATTATTATTATTATTATTACTACTTGATATGATAATGGTGTCTTCTCACTAATACAACTAAATAACAATGATTCTTGCAAATATTTTTTTTTTTTGACATAACAATAACACAAACTTTTTTTCTAGAATACATTTACATCTCTTCTTAAAAATAACAAAATGCAATATTTTATAAAAAAATATCTCAAAAATCAATTACACAAACATTGTTCTATGCAATATAATAATATTACTATGTAAATAATTCAAACACAATAACATTGATTTTTAATGTAACATAACATCACATTATTCTTAATTTAGTGAATAATAACACTACACTTTTCCCTTCTCCTTAATATAACAAATTAAATACAATATCCTAATTTTTTTAGTAAATATTCATCGATAATCCTTAAATGCTTTTATGTCTTATTAAGAATAACAACATTGATTTTTAATTTTTAATGTAAAATAACATCACATTATTCTTAGTTTAGCGAATAATAACACTACACTATTCCCTTCTCCTTAATATAACAAATTAAATACAATATCTTAATTTTTTTAGTAAATATTCATTGATAATCCTTAAATGCTTTCATGTCTTATTAAGAATAACGGAAGCCAATATTCTTATTAAGAATAACGAAAGGCAATATTTTATAAGAAATATGTGAAAAGTTAATCTCACAAACATTGTTCTATGCAATATAATAATATTACTATGTAAAGTAATTCAAACACAATAACATTGTTTTTTAATGTAAAATAACATCACATTATTCTTAGTTTAGTGCAATAATAACACTGCATTATTCCCTTCTCCTTAATATAATAAATTAAATACAATATCCTAAAGTTTTTAGTAAATATTTATTGATAATCCTTAAATGCTTTCATGTTATAGAGATCGAAAATGTCTAGAACAACTAACTCATAAATATAATATCTTAAAGTTTTTAGTAAATATTCATTGATAATTCTTAAATACTTTCATGTTATAGAGATCGAAAATGTCTAGAACAACTAACTCATATTGCTGAGGAGAGATATTATGTTATACCTTTTTTTCTAGGAAATTCTAAACTGAGGGGATGCTTTCCCATAATCATGGATGACATCTCTATGTATCTGTTGGCATAGATTAGTGCCCCTCACCCAAGAGGATTCAAATTGAGCACCTATCAACATGGAACTAGGTAAATTTCCAAGAACAATGGTGGAAACCAGTTGAGCTAAACCCTTAGGCTAGATATTATGTTATACTTGAGCGTGATACAATTTTTGAACTTAAATTGAAGGGAAAAATATTTGATAGGCTTGATTTTTTTTCAATGAGCATGGGTAAATGTCAAATTCCAACACTGAATACAACTTTTAAGTTTATGGTTTATTTTGGATTTTATTCCAGTGAATTTTCAAGCTTATTTATATGTTCTTATTAGGGAACAATTTTATAGATATTTAGTGATATAGTCAAGGACTATTTATTTGTTTTTTTATTTTTTTTTGGCTTGTTTAGTATCTTTTGTTTTTCTTTCCTCCATCGCCAACCAAGATGTGGACTCATCGATTTGAGGTCTTCTTGGAGGCTAGTTTCAAGTTATTTTAAAGGTAGTTTTTGTGGCCTATCCAGGGCTCAGTTAAAGATTATTAATATCTCAATGATCTAACATTAAGTGTCATCTTAAATGACAATGATAATAGATATCTTAGGTGATGCTAATTTTGATGGTTTTTAAGCATAGTGATGTCTCCATCCACCTAGATTATTTGAGATTTTTATAAGTGATCGATAATTGATCTTCTTGATGTTGTGTAGGCATGAAAAACATTGTTGTACCTTTAATTATCACCGATGCATTTTTTAGAAAATGTACAATAATACTTAGCATATAGGAGCTTTGTCATTAATATTGGGAGGTACGACTTACTCAAACATTCTTGTTATTAATGTGTAACACGTGAATTCATTAATGAGTGGAGATATGGCTTGCAAGATAATTTATCTTTGTATGAATTGTATGATTGATATTAGAAAACACACGAAAGATAATTTAATATATAAATTAGATGAAAATCATAAAATGAGGCATTGCCAAGTGTGGCTTGCCTGGGAAGTGAAGTGAGTAACTAATATAGCCCCCACTAGGATTCAAGACTCACGAGTAACATGCTATTGCTTGTTCTCACACATGTGGATGTGCACCAACAAACACAACAATAGTGGGGGCTACATACAATTCTTGGGAGACTTTGATGGGGTAACTACCCCATACTTGTGACTGCGTAGATGAAGAGCGATCAAATTGAATTGTGCTAATGGATTTTTCGTATTTCTAAATATGAGTGCATTAGCCTCAATCGTGATAAGAGGAAGATTGTTTAAAAATAAAAGGATGTGACACCATATGTATAGTGGATAAAACCCCAAAATGAAAAATTCAATCACAAACACCAAATTGTATTAGTGTGTGTTTATTGCAATAGTACAAGACCCATTATATAGGGATTATGCATAACTAACTCATTAGTTCCATTGACCGCCTCATAGATGAAGTTCACTAACCACCTCAAAATTGAGGACCACTAACTTTCTAACAAATTCATTAATGAGCACAACTAAGGTTAAGTACAATGCCACATGTCTACATTAATGTCCACTGAGTCAATATTATTTAATAAAGTAGATTGTTCATTCCAATATACCTCTTAAGCTTGACTTAGGGGCCTTGAACAAAATAAATGTAAACCCAAGTATTTGACCAGATAAATATTATCCCACATCCCTCCTTAATATGCACATGGCAACACCCCCTCCTTGATAATTGGGAAGGAAATACAAAATGATCAATTTTTACAACTTGATTAGTGCAAGGTGCAAAACAATATTGAAGTGAAGGGTCCATCAAAATTGTAGCCTCTAATAAAACAAAAAATCTTCCCACAAAAAGGTGAATTCAAAAAGGGTTTCCATCATTGAGCATAGGCACAAATGATTAAGAGATCCATAAGCTATGAATGGATATTCTAAAGAGATGTCATAGAAGGTGATTAAATGCTATGAAGTTGAATCATATCTAAACCAAATGCACTAAATGACAAAACCAAATACACCAAATGAAAAAAAATGATGATGATTAACGTAAGTGTTCCAAGTAGGAAAATGATGCCTTCAAATATGTTCCAAAAGTCAATCCACATATGATCATATTAGAAGCAACATAAGGTTCCATCATAACTGACAATAGATGATTGCATAGTGATCAATTAATAACGTAGAAGGAAAGTTTGAGTGGGCACACAACATGTGAGGGCACCACAATACCAATAAACAAGGTTGTCCATCTAGGTAAACAATATTTCAAAGAAGGGATCAAACATTGTTGTGCAACTAGTCGTTGGAAAGCTTATCAAATGTTGTTTGCACTACAAGTGATGGAATTGAAAAAGGGGTATGTATGCCAAATATATGGCAAAAAGAGTGTGAAGGTGCCATGCAATACATTTAATTGGGAAAAAAACTTTCAATAAATCTAAAAATAACAAGCCTCTTTTTTCTTTTGACTTGGTCACATGGGAAAATATATGACCAAAGTTTAATTACAAAGAGAAAATGTGAAAGAACATGAAATACAAATTAATTTCATGGAATATTAGAAAATAAAATTATAATGTTGGATTTGTCTCTACTCCCCAACACATTTGACAACTTCCTCCATACATCAATGATGAGATCTTGATAAGATATCAACAAGATGAAGCTAATTAGACCATTCCCATTGCCCCAGATGCATTTCAAAACTGAAAATAATTTTTGATGATACAAGATTGAGATGACTTTGTAGGATGTAATCCACTCACATATGAGCATGCATGCCACTATAGGGGACACTTTTGAAACATTGATTGAAGGGATTCACTATCTAGGCATGTCACCCCTAATTTTTTATGATGCCTACACTAGTGAAATTTTTCACTACACTTGTGATTTTTATTAGGAAGGCAGGTTTATAGGTTGATAGCATAAGGTTTGTGGTTTCACTTGATGCCTTAGTTGATAATTGATGACATGATTGATGTTGTATCGGATGCCTTGATGGTGTTTCATTTGGTATACTAGCTTATAATGGAGAGAAATCATTGCACTTCGAATGATCTAGCTCTCACATTAGAGGTTGATGGTACATGATGACACATATCTCCCTTGATATAACACCCTAGTATCTTTGGGCTTGTTTGACATTCCATTGACAAATTGGTTTTGGTTGACATCATCATGTCAGATAATGCTTGACACTTTTGATCCAAATTATTTTCGGCATGAAATGAGAGCGGAGATATAATAAAGAAATGTACAAAGATATACCAATAGTATAATAGAGATATATCATAGATATAACCATAAACACAGAGATACAATAATACACAATTTCTATTAATGAGTGAAATGTACAAAACTGTATAAATACAGAGTGAAAGACTCGCTAGAATGGTGGTAGCTTATCTTTGAGAAGAGATGTGATGGATATGCTCATTCACATGAATATGGATGTTACAATGAGGCTCTAAAGGCATTTTTTAACATAAAGACAATCCAAAACCCTAACCTTGGAAGATGAAAATCCAATAGTTTTGTGGACCCTGTTTTGGATAGTTTGGTGTATCAACTTTCTGGGGGCATAACTTTGGCATATGATCTCCGTTTGGGGCGCACGATAGCTTGTTGGAAAGGTATCGATGATGAGATTAATTTTGGGGGCTAAATTAGAGGCTTTGACTCTCATTGAGGTGAATGATCGTGAAAATATGTCGTTTAGGTCCTCAAAATGGCCTCAAAAGTTCGGGACCCGAAAAACTACTAAAAATAGTAAATTGCAAACAAACTATTTTGAGCCAGTTGGAATAGGTGGGTGGCCATCAATATCCACCTAGATAAATACTCCCTCCTTAGGAAGCAATGGTATCCATTGCGATGAGTTCCCAGGGGAGAGGGGAAAGCGTTGCTGAATCTGAATCTTGGTGAGTTGATTGCCTTGCTGGAGAAGTTTCTCTGCTTATCTTGTTGAAGACTGTCATGAACTTGTTACTGGCGGGGTTGAATTTTTTCAACCAACTTGTTGTATCTTGGATTGACTAGGCAGTGTGTAGGTACCATTTTAGGTGAATAAACAATATCTTCTTTTTCTTCTGCAACCTGCTTCTATTGGAAAGAAAGGTCTCAGGCCAAGGCTGCAGTGGTTGGAGTGTCCTTCTATTCACCTCTTGAACAAATTGTGAAGAGGCTAAATTTTGCAGTATGCGATATTACCTTGCAACACTATTTTTGTGGGACAATAGTCGAGACTACTTTTGGTATTCTGTAGAGATGACTCTCCAGAGTAACATTGACACTATGGGGTTGAGAGTCATAAATAGCATGGTGCTTCCGCATATATGGCTGGCCCAAAAGAACATCACAAACATCCAATGGGGAAACATCACATAATACCTCCTCCTTGAAGGGTTGGATGTCATATGACAATCGACACTATTGGATGACACGAAGATCTCGTCTCTGGTGAAGCCACCCAATGTTGTATGGTTGCATGTGTGGTGTTGTCGACAATCCCAACTATTGGACGACCTCTGCTGAGATGAGGTTCTTCTGGCTTCCGCTGTCAATAATAAAATGCAGTAGGGTCCCCTTCACCCACATGTGTGAATGAAAAATGAGCTCCCCCTCTTCAAGATCTGTTGGTTCTTCTGGTTGAAATGTTGCGGTCATGACAATAGCAGTGGGTTCTATGTCGATGATCTATCTTCTCCCATTATTTTATGAATCAGATTTCAAATTAGGGTTCGACTCCTTTTCTTTGATCTCGACCACCAATGATTTTTTTGAGCGACATTCATCAGTGTTTTGATGGGGGATTTTGTGGAAATCACACCACTTTCTAGTGTCCTTTTTCATCTTCCTATTACCCTTCTTTTCCTATGGCTTGGACTAGTTTTCTAGAGGTTGGTTGTTAGGGCCTTCTTTACCATACTTTAGTTGTTGCGGATATGCAGATCCGAACTCTCATTTTTTCTGGTTCTTAAATTTATGCTCAATTTTGACAACATATCGATAGGCAACTCTTAGTGATGAGATGTTTAGGAAATCCATTTCGGTTTGGATATACCTATGCAGAGCCCCACAGTATTTCAGAACCAGATGCCACTCAAAATCTTTGATACCCAACTTGGTGCGAAAGGTATGGAAATTATTTGTGAACTATGGCACTGTTTGGCCCCTCTCTTGCTGCAGTGTGATCCATTTCATGTATTGGTCATCATAGTTACCAACAGGGTAATATTGTTCCTTGACCGCATCCATAAAAAAATCCTAAGTGGGCTCGACCCCATATATTCCAGAATCCTCTATGGAACTTTTCTCCCAGTAATTTTCCCACCAATCCTTGACATGGGGGAGATCCTTAAGGAGTGTGAAGGTGATCTTTTCCCTGTCGAAAAAATTGTGAATAGACAAATAACCTTCTAGCAGATTTAACCATTTTTCTAGGGAATCCGCATCGATCTGACCTTCAAATATGGGAACATCAAAATTAACGTGTACCTTGAAAGGAGAGGTATGTCCAAAGTGGTCGCTTGATGAATATGCACATGTTGTTATCGACAGACATTGAAGGATGTGGGAAAAATTCTCCATCATTTCGTCCCTCTGTCACATGAGAGCTTGCTCAAGAAACATATTAATAGAATCTTCTTCTCTGTCGTCTTTATTTTCTTCTTCCATGGAGGGTTTCTTGGGCATGTGAGAGAGATTTTCCTCAAGAGAGACAAGATCGAGACCCAACTTTCTATACTCAGACCTTGTTGGGGACATGCACTGAAAAACGATCAAGAGCATCCTGCTCTGATACCACTGATCCAGATTAATTTCATCACAAAATGAGAGAGGAGATATAATAAAGAAATGTACATAGATATATCGATAATATAACAGATATATATCAGAGGTATAACCATAAACAAAAAGATACAATAATACACAATTTCTATTAATGAATGAAATGTACAAAACTGTAGAAATACAGAGTAAAAGACTCGCTAGAATGGTGGTAGCTTATCTCTGAGAAGAGATGTGATGGATACGCTCATTTGCATGAAGATGGATGTTATAATGAGGCTCCAAATTCCTTTTTAACATAAAGAAAATCCAAAACCCTAACCCCAGAAGATGAAAAGCCAATAGTTTTGTGGACCCTGTTTTGGGTAGTTTGGTCTATCAACTTCCCGAGGGCGTAACTTTGGCATACAATCTCCATATGGGGTGCACGATAGCTCGTTGGAAAGGTATTGATGAAGAGATTCATTTTGGGGGTTCAATCAGTGCCTTCGACTATGATTGAGGTGCCCGATCATGAAAATACGTCGTTTAGGCCCTCAAAATTGTTGAAATATTGTAACTGCAAAGAGTATTATGATTATTATTGAGTTATTATCATATAGATCAATCCCCTTTTGTGGATTGATTATGTCAGGATTTGTATTTGACCAAATTCCCTTTTGTGGATTTTTCAAACCCTAATTATATGCTTCTAATTAAGAAGTCTCCCCCCAAGACTAATTAAAGTGGTTTTAGCCACTAAGTGAAGAGGTCGGACCTACCCAGTGAAGAGACACCACTCTAGCGCCTTCCAGCTAGTATAAATAAGAGGGGAATGCGCCTCATTAGCTCATTCACTTAAGTCACTTAACAATTTCACAAGTTTGGAGATAGCTGCAGTTGGGAGAAGATGGAAGAGAGAGACGCATTGCTCAGTCTTGGTTATTCTCTAGTGTTTGGTATTTTATCTTGGCATTGCTTTGAAACTATATATTAAGGAAGTTTTTTTTCTGGGTTTTCTCCCCCATGAGAGTTTCCCAGGATAAATGTTGTGTATCTTGTGATTGTGTTTCTCTCAGTGATGCTACCTATGCTATTTTTATCTAGTAAATTGAAAAGAAACTTAATAGCTACTGTAAAAATTAACATGGTATCAGAGCTAAGCTGAAGAGAGCACCTTTCACTGGAAAAGAAAAAAACATCATTGTTGTCGTACAAGAAAATTAGGGTTTTTTTATTGGAGAGGAATTTCAGCCTAAAAACCACCTAGGGAAGTGCACCCTAGCCCAACTAACTTATTGACATCTTGAGTGCACCTTTTTTGTGGCCAAAAACTCCGGGAAGTGAAACCCTAGTTTTTGGTTGGTACCAAAAAACCAGAAAACGAGGAAACCAGAACCAATACCACAAATACCAGTCTAGATTTGCGCAGGGTTAGTTTCAAGGGGTAAATTTTGGATTTTCTGAAATCTGAGTGCACCAGCCTACTCGCCTCAACGAAGAACACCTCTTGGTAAGTTTAGATTTAATTTCTGAGCACTTTCAATTTTTGGTCATTTTCCCAGTTCCAGGTCAAGATGTCTGCAAGAACCAAGCTTGTTGAAAAGTTTGAAGGTGTGGATAAATTCCTTGCTTGGAAGTATAGGATTACACTCATTCTTGAAGAGAATGACCTTGCAAGATTCATCAAGAAAAATGTACCAGATCCCACATATGCTACAACTAAAGAAAAGTACCAGAAGGATATGGTTAGGGCCAAAAGACTCATTGCAGACTCTATTAAAGATAACTTGATCCCTCAAGTGGCATCTAAGAATACTCCAAAATAAATTTTTGATGCCCTAACCAGATTTAATGAAGGAAGGAACATTAACCGGAAGATGAATTTGAGAACCCAACTCAAGAACACAAAGATGCAGAAAGGAGAAACAATTCATGACTATTTCTCTAGGATATCTTAATTCAAGGAAAAACTAGAAGCAATTGGAGATAACCTAGATGAATATGAACTTATATTGACAAATATTAATGGTCTCACAAGACCTTGGGAGGCATTCATCCTAACCATTTGTGCTAGAAAGGAAAAACTACAGTTTGGCAGTCTTTGGGAAGAATTTGTTCAAGAAGAAGCAAGAGTAGCTAACCATGAAGAAATACTTTCAAGGGATGAAGATCAAGCCCTAGATGCTCATGCTAAAGGAGGAAAGAGAAGGTCTCACTTCAATAAGGAGATCCACCTACATAAGGAATCTCACTCCCCAAATAGATTCATCCATAAATAATCTCACCCTCCAAGGAGATTCCCGAAGTTTTAGAAAGGTCAAAGAAGATAAAATGATTTCTCATACTATCAATGTTACCATTGTGACAAGATGGGGCATATTGCTAATAATTGTCCAGTTAGAAGAGAAGAATACAAGAAGAGAAATAACAAAAAACACCATTCCCATGAAGTTGAAGATGATGAGCCACCCACAAAGATGATTAAAGAAAATATTTAAGACTATGTCTTAATCTCTTCCCTCTCGGGATCAGTGTCACCTGGATAGGATACTTGGCTCATAGATAGTGGTGCTTCCAAGCACATGATAGGTTAGAGAGACATTCTCTCTAGCCTTACCAAAAAGAACTTTCCTCAAAAATTTGCACTTGGAGATGATTACCAGTACCCTATCAAAGGAGTGGGAGAGTCCGATTACAAACTTGATTTAGGGACCCTAATGAAGATGAAGGATCTACTATATGTACCAAGTCCAATGAAGAATTTTATTTCTATCTCAACTTTAGATAAGAAAGGATTCAGGGTTTCATTCATAGATGGTGAAGTCATCATGTGTCCTAAAGGAAAAACCATAGGAGATGCAATTGTTATTGGAACAGAAGAAGGTGGCCTATATAAGTTAAAATGTCACTCAGATGCAACCTTGACTCACTCCACCGAGAGTCCATGTGAAATTTGGCATAGAATACTAGATGACATCAACTACAAGGCTCTACCATATGTGAGAAAGGCAGTTTAAAGTCTACCAGACTTCAAGGTTGATCATGAAGGTGTGTGCAAGGGATGTGCATAAGGAAAGAACATAAATAATCATTTCCTGAAGATCGACAGTAGAGCAGAAGGAGTCTTGGAGATCATCCACTCAGATGTATGTGGCCCAATGCCATCAACCTCTCTTAGTGGGTATGTATACTATGTGTCATTTATTGATGACTATTCTTGCAAGACTTGGGTTTACTTCTTAAAATAAAAAAGATGAAGTGTTTGGAAAATTCAAGGAATTCAAAGCCTTGATAGAGAATCTCTCTGAAAGAAAGATCAAGATACTCAGGTCAGATAATAGAGGAGAATACACCTAAAACAAATTTGTAATATTTTATAGATATGCCAGGATTAAGAGGGATCTCACCACTTGCTATAATCCTCAACAAAATGGCGTAGCAGAAAGAAATAACATAACTATAATGTAAGCAGTGAAGACTATGATCCATGATCGAGATCTTCCAATGGAATTATGGGTAGAAGCAGCGAGAACAACAATGTATGTACAAAACATATTATCCCATAGTGCACTTGGGTTCAAAACCCCCGAAGAAATGTTCTCCAGAAAGAAGTCAAAAGTAAGCCATCTCAAGATATTTGGTTGTCCAATGTTTATACACATTTCGAAAGAGAAGAGAACCAACATGGACCCTTCAGGAAAGAAGGGAATATTTGTTGGATACTGTGATGTCTCAAAGGCCTTTAGAATTTATATACCAGGTTACCATCATATTGAGATCAACAAATATGTAACCTTTGATGAATATGCAACACTCAAGAAATAAAGGAGATGACAACTTGAAGAAGTATATGAAGAAGAACCTGTAGCTCCCAGAGTTGCAGAACCAGTAAGGGAAATCACAATTTCCCTTGATGATGAGATTCAAGAAGATAATGATATGATAGAATCTCAAGAACCTCCCTAGAAAGCGATATCTCACAAGAGAAATCCAGCTTGGGAAAGGGAACTTATTCAAGATGGAGAGAAGTATGGTGCCCCAGAAGGAACCATGAGACAAGTCAAGAAACCTAAGCCATTCTCTAGTTATATGGCTTTGATGTGTGATCTCATAGAGAAGGAGCCTACTTGCTTTGAATAAGCCATTCAAAAGAAAGAATGGGCAGATGCCATGACAAGATAATACCAACCAATTATAAAGAATGATGTATGGGAAATAGTTCCCAGACCGAAGCGCAACGATGTGGTATCTTCCAAATGGTTATACAAGATAAAACATGTTGTTGATGGAAGTATTGAAAAATATAAAGCAATGTTTGTAGCTCGTGGATTTTCTCAAAATGAAGGCATTGATTATGAAGAGACGTTTTCTCCTGTAGCCATACACACTTCTATCAGAACCATCATAGCTCTTGCAACCAAGATGAAGTGGAAGTTACAACAGATGGATGTGAAAACAACCTTCTTAAATGGTGTCATTGAAGAAGAAGTGTATATAGAAAAACCTCAAGGGTTTGAAGTTGAAGACATAAAGACTCATGTATGTAGGTTGAAGAAGGATCTATATGGATTAAAGCAAGATCCTAGAGCTTGGTATGGAAGAATTGTCAATTTCCTGACGAGCTTGGGCTTTACAAAGAGTAATTATGACTCTAACCTTTACTTCAAGGTTATGAATGATGAGACAATTATATTTTGTTGTATGTAGATGACTTATTCTTAATTGGAGAAGAAAATCTCATCACTGATTGCAAGAGGAAGCTCGCTACAAAGTTTGATATGAAAGACCTAATGCATTATTTATTAGTTATTGAAGTTTAGAAGAATGCATAGAAGATCTTCCTTAACCAAGGGAAGTATGTAGTTGAAATACTGAAGAGGTTTGATATGTTGGAGTGTAAATCCATGAACACACCCATGGAAACCAAGTTGAAGCTCCCATTTGATACTTCGTCATAATTGGTTGATACTACGATGTACAAACAGATCATTGGATCATTGATGTATCTAATGAATACCAGGCCAGATATATGTTTTGTTGTGAACACCTTGAGTCGGTATCTAGTAGAGCCCAGACGTATTCACCTTGTTGTTGCAAAACATGTAATGAGATACCTTAAGGGTATGCTGGACTTTGGTCTCTATTATAATGGAGATCAGGACTTCAAATTAATTGGTTATACCGATTTAGATTTGGCTGGAAGTGTTTCTGATCGAAAGAGCACTTCAAGATGTTGTTTCAGTCTGGGGTCAACCATGAATTCATGACAGAGTAGGAAGAAATCCAGTATTTCTCTTAGAATGACATAAGCATAATACATTGTTGCATGTTATGCCAGTTGTGAATCCATATGGCTTCGAAAGTTGTTGACAGGTCTATTTGATCTAGAGATGGAAGCAACCGTGATTCTATGTGATAACCAGAGTTGCATAAAGATGACAGAGAACCCTGTGTTCCATGACAAGTCGAAGCACATAGAAATCTGGTATCACTACATTCGTGATATGGTGTAGAGGGGGGCTATAAAGCTCCAATATATTGGCACAAAAGAGCATGTAGAAGATGTCTTGAAAGCCTCTGTCTCATGTAAATTTTGAGCACTTTCGATACAAGCTTGGTATAGTCCGAAAGGACCTCCTTTGGAAAGGGGAGTGATGTTGATGATACTATGGTATCCTAACCAACAATGGGTAGCTCAATTAGGAATTTTATCCTAGGGGACTGATCATCCCTGGAAAGATCACAAAGGTCTGGTAAGGACGGTCTGTCAGAGTACCTCTGCATGTATATGCTAGTTGTGGTTAGTAGTGGTAGCTCCGTTAGGATTTTTATAATCCTAGGAAATCTTATGATTCCTGGGAAAATCTTGAAGGTCTGGTAAGGACGGTCTGTCATAGTGCCATGTGATAGCTCCATTAGGATTTTATATACGAGGGAATCTTATGATTCTTGGGTATCTCCCTAGGGACTTCCAGAGTACCACAAAATGTTGTTACACCTGCCTCATTCTGTTTCCCCATGATGATGATGTTGTTGCTCCAGCCTTCATACTGTGATGATGTTTTTGCTCCAACCCTCATGCTGTGATGATGTTGTTTCTCCAACCTTCGTGTTGTGATGATGTTTCTCTAACCTTCATGCTGTGATGATGTTGTTGCTCCAGCCCTTGTGTTGTGATGGTGTTGTTGCTCCAACCTTCGTGTTGTGATGATGTTGTTCCAACCTTCTTGTTGTGATGACGATGATGTTGTTGATGACGTATCATCCTCGTGTTGACTATGATGTTATCTCAGCCTCATGTTGATGATGATGTTGTTGTTGATGTTGCATCAATCTCATGTTTTTATTGATGATGATGATGATGTATTAGTGTTATACTAATTGATGTTGATGAAAATGATGATGATTCCATTCTAGCTCCATGCTATGGATGATGATATTGATGATGATAAAAAATTCCGATGATATATAGATATGCCATTCAGTTTTCAAGACGATGATGATGTTGCTTCCCTCTCTCTTCGATGATGTTGTATTGTAGAATACCCTTCTTGTTAAGGGGGAGTGTTGAAATATTGTAACTACAAAGAGTATTCTGATTATTATTGAGTTATTGTCATATAAATCAATCGCCTTTTGTGGATTGATCATGTCGGGATTTGTATTAGACCAAATCCCCTTTTGTGGATTGGGCAAAACATAATTATATGATGCTAATTAAGAAGTCGGATCCCAGGCCTAATTAAAGTGGTTTTAACCACTAAGTGAAGAGGTCGGCCCTACCGAGTGAAGAAACACCACTCTAGTGCCTGCCAACTAGTATAAATAAGAGTGTAAGGCACCTCATTAGCTCATTCACTGAAGTCACTTAACAAGTGCGCAAGTTTGGAGATCAATGCAGGTGGGAGAAGAAGGAAGAGAGGCACATTGCTCAGTCTTGGTTATTCTCTAGTGTTTGGTCTTTTATCTTGGCATTGTATTGGAAATCTATATTAAGGAAGTTTTTGCTATGTTTTCTCCCCCATGAGGGTTTCCCAGGATAAATGTTGTGTATCTTGTGATTGTGTTTCTCTCAGTGATCCTACCTATGCTACTGTTATCTAGTAAATTGAAAATAAACTTAATATCTTCTCTAAAAATTAACAAAAATGGCCCTGGGAGTTTGGGACCCAAAAAACTGCGAAAAATAGTAAATTGCCAACAACATGTTTTGAGCCAGTTGGAATAGGTGGGTGGCCACCAATATCCACCTAGATCAACTTTGGTCATTTCTTCCCCTTGGTTTCATAGTCATTTGGGATAATTTGACATGGTATAAGCATGGTTAGAGGATCTTTTATCTATTACCCTATCTCTCATGGTATATTTTACGTATGGATAGGTGGCTTATGATGTGGAGAATGGTTTTATGTAGATCACTCCCCTTATTTGGGCCATATGTAGAAACATATGCACACTTGTCATCAATTCATGTAGTTTTTAATGAGGTCATTCCCCATCTTGACGAATTCGTTGCTAATGTGGGTGACTTGGCATTTGGATTGGTGATACATGGTTTAAACATAACACATTGCACATTAACCCACGATGGATTGATCCCTTGCTTTATGGAGCTATCCCTTGACACACTTATGAAGGGTTGTTACATCTTGGACTTTGAGCTTGAGTGGTTTTCTATGCCTTATTTTTGATCTCTCCACCTTATGAGGCCATGTTGCACACCTTCTCATGTATTATTGTTCACACATGCCATTTTTGGAGGAGTGTCTTGCACACATGTTGAGGCATAGTCTCATTATATTGGATTGATGAGCACTCATCCCATTTCTTCATGGACTTAGTTGAGAATTGATGACATTCCACATGTGTTCTACATAGATTTGATGACTTATTTGATGGATCCACTTTCTTGGCACTTGATTTGAGGATAATGTCCACCATTTGAGGTCACTTTACACACTCTTCCATGCCTTATTGAGGGGACCTTTCACTTGGAGGTCTCACACATGCTATATTTTGAGGTTTGACTTGATTCAAACCCTATTTTGAGGAGATGTCCACCTTGAGGAGGTTTCTTTCACTTATATCTATACTTATGGTTGAGGACATCCCACATTGGAGGAGATTTGATGCACATTTATTCACGATTGGAGGAGGATGTTTCAATCGTGATGCCACACGTTCTTCCTTATGAGGGATTTAATTGGTCTTTGGACTTTCTTTCATGATTTGAGGAGGACATGTCACCTTGAAGAGCTACATATCCACTATTGAAGGGTTTTACTTGATCATCACACTCTTTTCCATGCCATTGATGAGGATGTTTCACATGAAGGAGATCTAGGGGCTTCCAAACCCTATATCTATGGCTTCATTGCATATTTTGAGGGTGTACTAGCTTTAGGAGAAGTTGTATTTTGATAGAGTGCCCAAATTTCTTCCAAATCAATTCCATTAGACGTAGAGTGCCCACAAGATTTCCAAATTCTGGGCATAATAGAAATTTCAATAAAAAATGGTAGAGTTATGGTGTTTTCAAAACTGTCACATGGGACCATTCCGAGTATCATGTGTCACTCGAAGGTTTTCATTTGCATATTTATTGAGGATCTATTGATGGAGTGAATTCTCTTAAAGGATCTTATTGAGGACATTGGAGTATGTCATGTCTTATTCCCTCTTTGATGGAGACGCCACACCTTCATGGAACTATTTTGTAGGAGATTGTACACATGTGGCTTGACCACCACTTTGTATTTTATGTATTTTTGATTAGTTGGTTGGAGGATATTGTTTATTTACTCCTCCTTAGGATATATCTAAGGTTTTGGTAGTGAATATTATTATTCTATTGTACATGAAGATGGATGTCAAACCTTTATAAGGGTTTTCTCTCTTCATTGTTTCTCATGGTTGGTGTTGAGACCTAAGTATGCACCCCTGACCCTCCTGCCTCATTTTCTCTATACCTTATTTAAAATCATTCCCCTTCTGGTTGGTTGAGCCAATTTCCCTCTCTAAATGACTTGGTTTCTATCATTTTCTTTCTTGATTGAGTCTTTGCACATTTTGTTTTTGTTTCTCTTGAAGGATAATTACATGTTGTGATTTGGTTTGGAATACTTGTCATCGTGCTTGCAATTGATTGAGATCACAACAGGTCAACCAAGCCTTTTTGTATGCACATGGAACACCCATGAACAAAAAACAACAATTCGGAGTGGGCCTGGAATGTGAAAACAGACAGGGTAAAATTTCAACGGTAAAGATCCAATAGGACTATCAGATCAACAAATATCGTACATTTGGGGTTCCATAAAGGTGAGAGGTTTAATTGCAGAGTTACTCAAACTTCACTCTATGACTTCGACACCAAAACTTCCGAGCTCATATTTCTCAAAAACTCTCGAATGCTGAAACGTCCGAGCTCATCTTTGTAAAAAACTCTTGAATGTCGAATCGCTGCATCACTTCGCAAGATCAACCATCCGTGAGATATCCACACTTAGAACTCAAAAAATCTTGAATGCTGAAATATCAGATCCACGTAGTGTTCATCTGTGTTGTCATGTAGCATTCATCCATGGTGACACTTGGCATCCATTGGTCGTTGACACATGGAACTGATTTTAGGCCATTTATGTTACATCATCCACTCATTTATGGGTGACACATGTCACTCTCTTTCATGCAGACACGTCAACAACAATGACATCATGTTGACACGTTAGCTCCAAGAGATTATCATTCCAAGGGATTTCAATTCACAACAAACGTAGACCTCCGACGCCCCGAAGCACCAGAGCCCCCAAAGTCATGAAATATTTAAATGTTAAACACGGCTTAATCTCAGGTTAATTAGTGATAAGAATTGGCTAATCACTTCACGAGTTTGGCCCTCTGAGAGGTATCCATACTTTGCATTCAAGAAATCCCGAACCCCGAAGAGCCGGAGACGCATGGCATCCATTAGTTAAGACACATGGTACTCTTCTATCATGAAGCGTGGCACTCTTCTATCATGACACGTGGCACTCTCCTATCATGACATGTGGCACTCATTTCAATCATATTTGGGTCCTTCATTTATACTATTTCAAGTGACACATGTCACCCTTCTTTCTATGACACGTCAACGATATGACGTCAGGCCACCACGTCACTCTAGGATATTGCACTCTGAGTGATTTCAACTCAAAACGAGCA
The DNA here is from genome assembly GCA_010110895.2 of Picea sitchensis. NCBI lineage: Eukaryota > Viridiplantae > Streptophyta > Pinopsida > Pinales > Pinaceae > Picea > Picea sitchensis. The sequence continues at coordinate 63,572 of SNQJ01S0028200.1, read as the reverse complement.
CAATTATCCAAACCTATGAAGTGTTGGAGCCCCAAACAACCGAAGTGGGTCTCGAACTTACACGTCACTCCACAACATTGTAACTCCAGGAGATTCCCAAACTCAACATTCACAGCTCCCAAACCCCCAAATTGTCGAAGTGTCGAAACACCAAATGGTTAAGGATAAATCCAGAGTTAATTAGAAAGTGGTGGTTAATGACTTTGGGAGTCCAGGCCTCCAAGAGATATGAATATTCTTTGCTCCAAAGCCCCCAAACGTTGGATTTTTGAAGTGACTCACCCACATTTATTGCACATTTTGAAATGTTTAAAAAGGGGCACCAAACCAGAATTGGGGAAACTACACGTCCAGACTGCAAAAAGAATGTCATAGACTCCAGAAAATGCCAGATGAGTTGCTTATTTCCTCGAGGGGAGAAGTAGGGGAAAAACGCTCCCAACATGTTCAATTATCTCCAGTGGCCTCCAACAATGCACATGCATGCCAATGCTCAATAAAAAACTCATTTATGTCATTCCTAGTCATTTTTTGTCAAATCTCGGTTCACTCCAGCATACACATTAGTCTAATTTCATTGCTAAGTAACCATTTTTAGTTGTTTAATTGCAAAACTCTTTTAAATTCAAGCATAATAAGTGGTATTTTTTGTGTGATAAGAACCACTCCTTTTTCTTAAGTCAAATTCAGAGTATTCATTAACATACTCCAACATTGTGTTTTAGTTAAGTTAATAAGTTGTTTTACATTCGATGTGTAGAGCTAAGCCTTAGTTCTACACTGGTCGAGGGCCTCCACATCTGTGATAAATAGGCATCTTTTGTATGTTAGAAGGGTTCAGTTTTTGGGAGAAAAAGATCAATACAACAACTAGTTGGACCTGTTCTGTGCATGGATTAAAGCTCTCTACCTGGTGAGTATACTATTGATGACAGTTTTTTTTGGTCCAATTTCATATGTATTTCTCTTATCTTGAATACAGTTTTGATTTGTGAAAAGTACATTTTTTTTCCTCCAGCTATTGTATAACATGTATTTATTAATATGCAACCTATGAGAACAACTATGCTTTGATGAAGATTGGTTTTTATTGCAACCTGTGGGAGTAACTGTGTTTTTGGTACATGTTTAATGCCTTTAAATGACATTTTAAGACTTAAACTTCTAGCAACATATGTTTCTTTGAATGGTTTGTTGTTTTTCTTTGTTTCTTACCTTTCCTGTCTCACTTGTCTATCCTTAGTGTGCCACCAGCCAAGGAGGACCCTCGTCCATGTCATTTGGCCAACCAAACCATGCTCATGTCTTGTGAAACTAACCCTCTAGCTGACCCACCAACTTAATTAATCAAAAAACCAACCATTCATAACGTGAGGTGGCCTAGCTCTACCCTTTAGCAGTCAGGTGCATACTTTAGGACCAACATCTTCTAGTTTCTTTGTCGGGGATGGAGTAATGAGATATCTTTCCCTGGGAGAATGAAAACGATCATATCTGACCTTTGATGGTGAACAAAGATCAAACACATTCATATTTCCATCTTTCACCTAGCGACTCCACTGAGTAAACTTCACAAAGGAAATAATGGCTCATAGAAAAGGACTCAAGAGATACAAATCTGAGCACATGAAATCCAATAAGGCTCATCCCAACCCTGAGAAGGACGCAGTAGTCTCTGAGCCATAAAGAAAACTAAGAAAATCCACCTTAGCTCAGAGATATACCTCACCCCTCAAGGGTAAAGCTACACCTCAAGAATATACTTTTCTTCATCATCATAAGTAGCTTGAATTTGATATCCCTGAGAATCACAATTCCAAGGAACCGCAGACAGCTTCAACCCCTTTGTCTACTTCATCATCCAGTCCAACATCCACCCCTGTAGCTCAAATCAATCTTCATATCCCTATTTCCCAAGCAATGGCTGCTAACAGGATGGATGCCATAATTGTTGCCAGATATGCACCCCTAGTGTTTCCTATAGTCTTACATGCACTCCCAACCACAGATTACATGAAATATTTACCAAGATATAATGGGGAAGGGGATGTCACAACTAAGGAAAATCTAGTAGCTTTCTACAACTTTACAAACAACTTTAGCATTAACTATGTTGATGTATGGATGCAGTTGTTTGTACAAAGCCTTGATGGGGAGGTAAGAAAACGGTTATGGGGCCTCCCTCTAGCCTCCATTGTAGATATTGATGCATTAGATGAAGCTTTCATAAAGTAATGGGGAGATAGAGGAGATTATCTGTATTACATCATTGAGTTTGGGGCCCTTAAGAGAAAGAATGGTGAGTCTATTTTGGACTTCACGAAGAGATTTAATAAGATGTATGGTAGGATCCCAGATGAGATAAAACCAACTGAATCCTCTACCAAGATCACTTAAGCCAATTCATTTGATGAAAAAATCTCTCTTCTGTTGAGGGAGAGAAGATCCACCACCTTGTTATCCATGCAAGAAGAAACCATTGAGGTTGAGTCCAACATCTTGGCATCAGACAGGTTAAATACTAGATATGAAAAAGATAAGAAGAAACAGGGAGAGGAATCCCCTGCCTCCTCTAACCCAACCACATCTGATCCCAAACTTGATGAAATGAACAAAACTTTGAAGGATATGACATTTGAAATAGATAAGCTGAAATGGGAATCTAAACAACCAAACAAATATTTTCAAGGGGTTGGGAACATAAATACCAACAAATTTAGAAGGCCAAATGATGCCCCTATGATAATTCAGAGAGAGAGAGAGGAGGAATGTTGATGACCAAAGAGTAGTACCTCCTTTCCAAAACAATCATATTGAGGAGATGGATGCAGATAGTGATGTTGTCTATGATGCTTCTGTGCTTTTCAATGAAATAGATTTTCACACCAGTCTGTTGGCGATGGAAGTCGCTCCTGGATTGCTTGCAGGAGCAGAGCCCAATGCCCATCAGTTTTTATGTCACAGTTTGATAGATGGGTGATCAAATGGGTAGAGACTCGAACAGGTATCGCTTCAAAATAGGAACTGTATCTGATAACGAGGAACAAAGGAGGTCTTGACCCAACTTCAGTGAGGGAGTTGATTTAAAGATGGGTAGGCGGAAGACTTGGGATAAAGATGAACAAACTATCTCAGGAAACAGGCCTTTCGGTAGCTCGTAGAGGAAAAACTCTGAATACAAGATCCGCTTGGTTCAGGGCTTCAAGAAACTGAAAGGAAGACTTGACTGGATCCTCCAATTCCAAGTCGTTCAGTGCTGAGAAGTTCACAACGACTGTTTAGAACAACACACTGTTACAGTGATCCAACATACATCGTCCTATAACAGTCACAACTCGACTGGATCCTCCAATTCCGAGCTGCTCTAATACAACATACACAAAGATATGAAAGAAACTAACATTTATCAGGCAAGAAGTCTCAAGAGTCCAGAAATAACCAGAACACAATTCTTCATTAAATTTTTACAACTGGGAGTCTTGATCCACCATCGATCCTTTACAAAATGGAAAAAATGCCTACACATAGCCAAAACAAAACAACAACAGCGGAAACGAGAAGCTGCATTAAAAAACTTTGTGTATGCATGTCTTCTGACAGTCTGCGCATGCAGACTTTGGATGATCGTGCACTTATGACAGACACAATGGGACTCCTGACTATCCTGCAGTGGTTTGATAGACGCAATCTCCATCAGGAAGGACTATTAGTCTGCTTGTACGCTTGGTCCTTTCCTGGGCTTCTATTTATGGAAGAAGACGACGTTCAACCACCTTCACGGAAATAATAACTTCTTCCTTGCGATTGGGAATGACCTCGGTCAACTCTTCCCTCTGGGACGTGGAAGACCCCTCGCGCTGCCACCTGGAACAGTTGGACAGTATGATGGATAAGGCGTGGAGGAACTGGCACGCTTGACGTGGAAGGGGAAATGGAGGTGATGGCGTCAACACTGTGAGGGTGAGATGAGAGGTGATGAGGTGGTAGAAGATAAGAGGGTCTAAGGATGGGTGCGGTAGCGAAAGGCTGTCATGGAAGGGAGCGGGACACATGGCAGGGGACGAGGAGGCTCGGAAGGTGAGTGGATGATGAGATGGGGGGAGGGACCACATGGACCAGAAGAGGGAAGGTAAACATATGTCGGAGGATGAGGAAGGGCTAAAGGGAGCGATCCTCATCGCACGGCCAGGAGGAGAATAGATGGCAAGGGGAAGGATGGTACAAAAGATGACACGACAGGAAAGGGGCCCACGTTGGTTAAACGCAGAAAGACCGAAGGCTCCGGAATACAATGTGCACCACTAATCTGGGCGCTCTAATCACAGCCGTCAGAGAGATGCGTCCCCGATACCGGACCCCCCTCCCTCCGCTTAAAGGTAGAAAGGCGGGGGGGCTCTAGAATCCAATGTGCGTCGTTGATCTGGGCGCTCTAATCCCTGCCGTCCATATCTGATTTCTATTTAAACACATACGCATTTTCATCCTGAACTTAGGACAAGTGTGTTTTTAACCCATTCCTTTGCATTTTACCCCCCTTTAAGTCGAATGCGCCCGAGTTTCATCGATGGATGGACGGCTGAGAGGACCTCGATGCTTCCAACGTGAAAATCCCGAATGGCCCCACTCGTGGCTCAGCTATTGCGCCGTGTGTCCTCCATTACCAGGCTCGCTTGACGTGACCAGGTGCTAGGACCATAGGCTTAGATTCAAAGGCGCTTATCGGCATTTTGGGGTTCTGGGTTTCGAGATGTGAGATGACGAGGGAATTTTACCCTTCGAATTCCCGAATGCCGATATGCCGACGTGACTAGATCTTGCGCCACGCTTCACTAGATCGGACGACCCAGATTTAGTGTTGAAATATAGGTGCTTTCTTTGAAACTATATATTGGTTAACTTGGTAGCCCTGATATCCCGATGACCATTGATCTATTCTTATGGATGAATCCGGGCCGTTGACAACGTAATTTCACTCGCTCATTTGATTGGAAGCCGTAAAACGAGATTTTTCCATGCTGCGCTCGAGCGCTTCTCGTGTAACTTGCAGACCTGAATGCTCTCGAGCCCAAGACAAGAATTATCGCTAACATTAGGCTCCATGGGGGATAGAGTCATCCCTGTGATGCTCTAAGAACTCATTCTGCAGCTTCAGTGCCTTACTGTTGGGCTATGGAGTCAGGCTCAAAACATCCCGCTGCTAAAACTACAGCTCGAAAAATAAAAACAAAACAAACTAAACGTTCATGCTCACAGGAGCTTATTTATGTACAGTCCTGAACTAATAAAACCTTTACATGGGGCTAGGTGAAAGCATATTTCCACCATATCCATTCAAGCATCTTCCTAGATAGAAGCTCCTTCCTTTTGTTGATGATCACCAGCAGATAGTGTAACCGTGACAGCAGAACGGATACACTCTCCAAATTCTCCTCATAGGCTGGAGTTGAGATGAAATAGGGCGGCTCCAAAGAATAAGGGAAATGCCACTCCATGTAGTCGCTGACAGGGTCATCAAATGAGTGGCCAATTCCAGGAAATTGGCGATAGACAACCTCTTCTGCTACACAGTTGTTCACCTGCATCCGAATATCTCTGATAAGCACAGGCGGGTGAATAACTGAAATTGGCTTGCTGCTCTCGGGCGGTGGTTATTCACTGACTGGCTCTAAACAAAGGGCAGACTAACCCTCTGGTTCTTTTTCCTCTTCTTGTCGGCTCTCCTCCAGGTCCGATTCATATTCATCATAAATAGGGACCATGGGGTGATTCTGCTTGTCGACTGGCTCTTCAGTATGTTCATAGTGGTCAAATGTAGGATAAGCTTGCTGCTCATCATCACTATAATATTTATCAAAAAGGGCTTGTCCTTCATGGATATGATCCTCCTCCAGAATGGTGATCCCGTCAAAAATATCCGTTTCGGGGACAGTGGGACCCGCTGCTTCTGGCTGCTCACACGCAATCTTTTCCTCGTTAATCCCAGGTAAACATATATCGTGAGAAACCCCCTGGAGAAAAAGAGAGGAAACCGCTTCCACAATAATTTCTTCTTTACAAACGGGAAGGTCTCCGTCCTCAGAAACAGGGCTTCTAGGAATATCTGCTTCAATCCGACATTTAGGTGAGCCACCTACCATGGACCACATCTGCTCTACAAACTCATAATCTCTCCAAGAGATGTGCTGATCTTTATGAACATCTAAAAGAACAGACGCATCTGATATGATGTCAGATGCTTCCATTCTCGAGGTAACACCACCCATATCATTCAACACCTCAATTTTTTCATAGCAGATGCTTTCCTCCACAGTAAGGGCTTCATCGCAGACATGGNAATCTGGACATCCTCATGTGTGATATTGTGTCGGCGAATAGCTTCATGGAAGTCCAGTAAATGCTCAGCTGGTACCTCCCAACTCTTTGCGTGAAATTCAGGGAGGAAATCTTCCCATTGGTCTCTATCAGGAAGTGCATTAGGAAAACCAACTATTTGAGAAAAGTCACAAAAAGCAAACCTTTGAGCCAGAATTTTCTCCATATCGAACCAGTGGAGTCGCCAATCGATCCTCGAATCATGGATTCACCAGGTGAAAGATGTGCAACTTCAAGTGTGTTTGGTCCTTGTTCACCATCAAAGGCCAGATCTTAACATTGTCGTTACCCCAGGAAGCTCCTCAGGCTGAGAAAGCAGCTGCTGAAACCTTCTTGAGAAAGCTCCTTAGGGTCAGCTTTCAGGTGTGCTAACAGTAGTCACAACTGAAACAGTGATGTGGAAACAATGGAGTCGCCACAGTGGAGTCTCCAGGTGCACAATAGCAATCTTTAAGGGCTCTGATGTCTGATGCACCTTCAGAATCATAGGCTCAATGTTGTTCTGCCTAGAGAAAATATTCAACTTCGTCCCCGGCAACGACACCAGAAATGTTGGCGACGGAAGTCGCTCCTGGATTGCTTGCAGGAGAAAAGCCCAGCGCCCATCAGTTTTTATGTCACGGTTTGATAGATGGGTGATCAAATGGGTAGAGACTCGAACATGTATCGCTTCAAAATAGGAATTGTATCTGATAATGAGGAACAAAGGAGGTCTTGACCCAACTTCAGTCAGGGAGTTGATTTAAAGATGGGCAGGCAGAAGACTTGGGAGAAAGATGAACAAACTATCTTAGGCAACATGCCTTTCGGTAGCTCGTAGAGGAAAAACTCTGAATACAAGATCCGCTTGGTTCACGGCTTCAAGAAACTGAAAGGAAGACTTGACTGGATCCTCCAATTCCAAGTCGTTCAGTGCTGAGAAGTTCACAGGGACTGTTTAGAACAACACACTGTTACAGTGATCCAACATACATCATCCTATAACAGTCACAACTCGACTGGATCCTCCAATTCCGAGCTGCTCTAATACAACATACACAAAGATATGAAAGAAACTGACATTCATCAGGCAAGAAGTCTCAAGAGTCCAGAAATAACCAGAACACAATTCTTCATTAAAGTTTTTACAACTGGGAGTCTTGCTCCACCATCGATCCTTTACAAAATGGAAAAAATGCCTACATATAGCCAAAACAAAACAACAACAGCGGAAACGAGAAGATGCATTAAAAAACTTTGCGTCTGCATGTCTTCTGACAGTCTGCGCATGCAGACTCTGGATGATCATGCACTTATGATAGACGCAATGGGACTCCTGACTGTCCTGCAGTGGTTTGACAGACGCAATCTCTGTCAGGAAGGACTATCAATCTTCTTGTACGCTTGGTCCTTTCCTGGGCTTCTATTTATGGAAGAAGACGACGTTCAACCACCTTCACGACAATAATAACTGCTTCCTTGGGATTGGGAATGGCCTCGGTCAACTCTGCCCTCTGGGACGTGGAAGACCCCTCGCGCTGCCACCTGGAACAGTTGGACAGTCTGATGGATAAGGCGTGGAGGAACTAGCACGCTTGACGTGGAAGGGGAAAGGG
>SNQJ01S0028200.1:30984-45024 GCA_010110895.2 Picea sitchensis | reverse complement strand
CCCCCCCCCTCCGCTTAAAGGTAGAAAGGAGGGGGGGCTCCGGAATCCAATGTGCGTCGTTGATCTGGGCGCTCTAATCCCTGTCGTCCAGATCTGATTTCTATTTAAACACATACGCATTTTCATCCCGAACTTAGGACAAGTGGGTTTTTAACCCATTCCTTTGCATTTTACCCCCCTTTAAGTCCAATGCGCCCGAGTTTCATTGATGGATGGACGGCTGAGAGGACCTCGGTGCTTCCAACGTGAAAATCCCGAATGGCCCCACTCGTGGCTCAGCTATTGCGCCGCGTGTCCTCCATTACCAGGCTCACTTGACGTGACCAGGTGCTAGGACCATAGGCTTAGCTTCAAAGGCGCTTATCGGCGTTTCGGGGTTCGGGGTTTTGAGATGTGAGATGACGAGGGACTTTTACCCTTTGAATTCCCGAATGCCGATATGCCGACGTGACTAGATCTTGCGCCACGCGTCACTGGATCAGACGACTCAGATTTAGTCTTGAAATATAGGTGCTTTCTTTGAAACTATATATCGGTTAACTTGGTAGCCCCGATATACCGATGACCATTGATCTGTTGTTATGAATGAATCCGGGTTGTTGACAACGTAATTTCACCCGCTCATTTGATTGGAAGCCGTAAAATGAGATTTTTCCATGATGCGCTCGAGCGCTTCTCGTGTAACTTGCAGACCCGAATGCTCTCGAGCCCAAGACAAGAATTATCGCTAACACAGTCACTTAAAGCAACAAGATTATGAGGTAGCCCAATTGCCAAATCAGTTTAATTATGAGATAGGGGAAGAGGGAGTTATTCAAGGCCAGTCCCAAAATAAATATGACTTGAGGCCTAAAACAGGCGCTCCCAAAGCCACCACCTCTGATCATAATAGAAAAAAAAAGGTTCCTCCAAAGCTAAATCCAAGGAAGGGTGCATTGGCTAAAGGTCACCAACCTCCTCCATTTAAACCTTTTGTCCTTGAAGTAAAGGAAGTCGATAGGCCACAAGCATATTTCAACATAGAGCATGAGTTGAGCAAGATAAAGATCCTTGTACATCTATCAGAATTGTTGAAAAATGAGCCTTTAAAACAATCCATTATGAAGGTTCTGCAACCACCTACTTCTGCGGTAACTTCTGATGTAATTTTTCTGTAGGATGAGAACCCAACCATTACTATGGGCCCACACATTGAGGATGGCTCTAATGCTTCTCCACCTACATAATTGTCTCATGGATTCAGGTGCCTCACGCAATGTCATGCTTAAGGTTGTAATGGAGGAACTAGATCTGGAGATCACCAAGCCCTACCAAGACCTTTACTCCTTTGACTCCAAAAAAGTCAAATGTTTGGGATTAATAAAGGATCTGGTGGTTTCTTTGGCACAATTACCCATGAAAAGTGTAGTGATGGACATCATGGTGGATGACATTCCCCCCAAGTTCGATATGCTTCCATCTCGGTCGTGGGCCAAGAAGGTTGCGGGATCATTACAAATGGACCTCATATATGCCACCATCCCTATTTTTGGAGGAGAGCACAAGAGGCTATACAAAGAGGTCATATTGACCTATATTTTCAATGACCATCATAATACAAGCAATCACCCAATTTATGTTGTTGAGGAAGACATCGAATCATCTGTTTTTCATATAAATGGTGTTGAACCAGAAATTATAGTCACCAAATGCGAGGATAAACCTTTGAAAGATCAACATAACAAAGTGAGGCAGATGTATTTCGATGGATCTTCATCAAAAGAAGGTTATGGGGATGGTATAGTCTTCATTACCCCTACAAAGGAGGTTATAATGCTCTCTTATAAGCTGGAATTTGAGACTACTAACAATGTATCCGAGTATGACTCTCTAGTACTTGGATTGAGGGATGCTAAAGACATGGCCATTGAAAGTTTGGTAGTCTTTGGTGATTTTGAGTTAATCATCAATAAATTCAAGAACATCTATCAATATAAGCAACAGAGGCTCAAACAATACATAAACGAGGTGTGGGACCTGGTTGACAACTTATTTATAGCATTTAACATCTCCTTCATTCCCAGAGAGGCGAATCAAAAGGTAGATTATTTGGCCTTGGTTGCCAGTAACTTCATACCTCCCATTGGCCTGAATATCAAGTATCAGGTGGAATTCAGACACAAGACAACCATACCAGACAACATCAAGCACTGACATGTCTTTAGTGATGACCTGGAGCTGCAAAGATTTCTACAAACCATAGAAGAATTCTCCATCACCTCATTAGATCAAGAAGGTTAAGATGATGAATAAGAGAATCAACATACATCCAAACTATTGAACAAAGTGGTTGGCCACAACATTGTGGAACTTAAAACAAACCACATCCCTAGGGTTTTAGTGCCACTGAAAAGGTTGTTTGACAGTCATGATGTCTCTAGAGGAGCTTCTATAAAAAATCAAGAACAAGAAGTGATGGAATGAAACATTGGGACTGTTGAAAATCCCAAAATGGTCAAATTGTCCAAGGCACTACCTCCAGAACAAAAAGACAGGTATGTCAACCTCATGAAAAATTTTGCTGATATTTTTGCATGGTCGTATGAGGATTTGAAGACATTTGACACTGACATCATCCAGTACAAGATCCCTTTGAAGGATGGTTCTAAACCATTCAGATAGAAGATCAGGAAATTTAATCCCATGCTAATGTCCATAATTGAAAAAGAGCTGAAAAGAATGCTTGATGCCAGAATTATTGTTCCCTTGAGGTACTCAGATTGTTGGCCAACTTGGTGCCAATGAGGAAACAAAGTGGGGAAATATGCTTGTGTGTTGATTTCCTAAATCTCAACAAGTGTTCTCCAAATGAAAACTACCCCATGCCCAACATGGACCATATTTTGTAAAGGGTAGTAGGTGCCCACTAAATTTCCTTGTTGGATGGGTACTCTGATTATAACCAAATGGTAGTATGTGAACAAGACAAAGAAAAAAAAAACATTCACCACCCCTTGGGGGACATTTATGTATGAAAAAATTCCCTTTGGGATGATGAACATAGGGGCCACCTTTCAGAGGGATATGGATGTAGCCTTCATGGGGGAAAAAGACAAATTTATGGTTATATATTTGGATGACATCACCATTTTCTCCAAATAAGATGATGAGAATTTACAACACCTTAAGAAGATTTTCCGAAAATGCAGAAGGTATGGGATCTCTTTGAATCCAAGGAAGTCCCATTTTTCTATGCCATAGGGTAAGCTCCTAGGCCACACCATATCAGAAAGAGGTATAAAAATAGACCCTGAGAGAGTGGAGGCCATTCAAGAAATTGAAATCCCCAGAAATAATAAGTCTATTAAATCTTTTATAGGCAAAATGAGTTTTTTTAGGCACTTTGTGCCAAAACTTGCTGAAATCATAAGGTCTATCACCAACATGTTGAAGAAAGATGTTTTTATCAAGTGGTCACGGGAGGAAAAATAAACATTCCAAAGGATCAAAAAAATATTTTATTGAAGCCCCTGTATTAGTCAGCCCTGACTATGCCAAATAGTTATTTATCTTTTCTTTCGCCTCTGAGGAAACAATTGTTGTTGTGCTACTGCAAAAGAATGAAGAAGGGAATGAACAAGCGATAACCTTTTTCAGAAAAATCCCTCTGAGATGTTGAGCTGAATATGACATATTAGAAAAGCAGGACTATGCATTGGTCAAAGTGTTGAAAGCCTCCAAGGTGTATGTGTTACAATCTAACATAACAACCTATGTTCCTAGCAACAATGTCAAAGAGATTCTGGTCCAACCAGATAGTGAAGGGAAAAGAGGGAAATTGATTGTCAAATTGTTGGAGTATGACCTGCACATAAATCCCACCAAATTGATGAAGGGACTTGCATTTGCCAAGTTGTTATCAGAATCAAACTGTAAGGTGCTGGAATTACATCATACCTTCACCCAATTTGATGCACCCATGACACAGTCTGGACAAGACATCATGCAGGTACTTGAACACTACTCTTCTTCACCTTGGTACAAATATATTATTTAATTTCTGTAGCACCTAGAATGTCCACCAGATTTGAAGAAGACGAGGGCCAGATCTCTCAAATTAAAATCTATAAAATTCTGCATTTAAATCAGAACCTATATTGGAGGGATCATGCTGGCATCCTATTAAAGTGTCTTAATGAAAATGAAGCTAAGCAAGTCATAACAGATATGCACAGGGGAGTTTGTGGGGGACACCAACATTGGAAAGCTACAACCCTCAAGATCTTATGGGAAGGGTATTATTGGCCCACCCTTTTCTCTGATGTATTCGCTACAGTAAGGGCATGCAATGAATGCCAAAATTTTTCAGAAAAAACACAATTTACTCTCACTTCCCTTGAAACCTATAACTACCAATGGCCCCTTTCAACAATGGGGATTAGATTTCATAGGTAAAATAAATCCACCCTCTAGTGGGAAGCACACGTGAATCCTCATTGCCACTAACTACTTTACCAAATGGATCAAGGTTGTGCCCACCAGGAATGCTACTGACAAGGTGATTATGAACTTTTTGGAAACTAATATCTTTGCCAGATTTGGCTGCCCTAGAAAGCTTATAACAAACAATGCTTAGGAATTCAATTCCAAATCCATGATCGACTTCTGTGGAAGCCATAACATCACGTTGACACATTCCACACCCTATTATCCTTAGGGGAATGGGCTAGTTGAGTCATCAAACAAGTCTCTCATCAGGATCATCAAGAAATTGATGACCGAAAACAAGAAAGTCTAAGACTCTAAACTTAAGTATGCCTTCTGGGATGATAGGATCAACACCAAGAGATCCTTGGAAACCTCACCATTTCAGCTAGTCTATGGGATAAATGTTGTCTTCCCCACTCAGATCAATCTACCAGTTTTGAAATTCCTACAGGAAGAAATGGAGGAGCCAAATGATATCCAAAGGAGAATCTTTCAAATTATAGAGGTTCAATAGAAAAGGGAAGCATTGAGTTAGATCACTGAAGCATACCAACGCAAGATCAAATTGGCCTTTGACAAGAAAACCAAGAAGGATATATTTCGAGAAGGATACCTGGTCCTGAGGTGGGATGCTAGAAGGGAAGAAAAGTCCAAGCATGGTAAGTTCGATAACCTCTGGTTTGGTCCTTTTAAGGTGGTTGAGGTTCTGGAAAATAATACATTTGTTTTACACAATCTGGATGACACTGAAATTTTTGGGGACCCAGTAAATGGGCACTTCTTGAAACACTATTTTGCTTGAAAGACTGAGGGAAGGTCCCTCTTGTATCATAGATTCTTTCCTTTTTCCGTTTTCATTTGATTAGTTGGTTTGTGTGTGAATAAAGATTCCATAGCCCAACAAAGGCATTGGGGTGTGTTAGTGTTGTTGGTTTGATCTTCTTTTCAAATAAAGGAAAATTTGGCACCATCTCTAAATATGGTCAGTAGAAGCAGATATACATGGCTGGCAGACAAAAACATAGGTAAGTTACAACAATTGGGAGCGAGGTTTTGAAAGGTAAGGCACCCGATCTACTATTATTATCACCTCACAGGGAAGTGCTATCCCCATTTGGAGCCAATGTTGAGACCTAAGTATGCACCCTTGCCCCTCCTGCCTCATTTTGCCTATACCTTCTTGAAAATCATTCCCCTTTTGGTTGGTTGAGTCAATTTCCCTCTCTAAATGACTTGGCTTTTTTCGTTTTCTTTCTTGATTGAGTCTTTGCACATTTTATTTCTGTTTTTCTTGAAGGATAATTACATGTCGTGATTTGGTTAAGAATACTTGTCATCATGCTTACCATTGATTGAGCTCATAGCAGGTCGACCAAGCCTTTTTGTATGCATAGGAAATGCCCGTGAAAAAAACACAACAATTCAGAGCAATCATTTTCAGTCATGGATTGTGAAAAAAGACATGGTAAATTTTCAATGGTAAATATCCAACAGGTCGATAAGATCAATGGCTCTCGTACATTCATGGTTCCAGAAAGGTGCGAGGTTTAATCGCAGAGTTACACAAACTTCACTCCATGAAGTTCGTGTCGAAATGTTTGAGCTCGTCTTTCTCAAAAGCTCCCAAATGTCGAAACGTCTGAGCTCCTCTTTGTCAAAAACTCCCGAATGTCGAACCGCCGCATCGCGTCACAAGATCAGCCATCCGAGAGATCTCCACACTTAGCACTAAAAAAATCTCGATGCCGAAACACAGGAGCCACGTCGCGTTCATCTATGCTGACACATAGCATTCATATGTCGTGACACGTGGCATCCAATGGTCGCCAACACGTGGCACTTATTTCAGGCCATTTGGGTTACATCATCCGCTCATTTTTGGGTGACACGTGTCACTCTCTTTCATGTGGACACATCAACAACAATGACGTCATGTTGACACGTCAACTTTGAGAGATTATCATTCTGGGGTATTTCAATTCATAGCAAACGTAGAGACTCCAGAAAATGCCAGATAACTTGCTTCTTTCCTCTAGGGGATAAGTAGGGGAAAAACACTGCCAACAGATTCAGTTATCTCCAATGGCCTCCAACAATGCGCATGCATGCCAATGCTCAATACAAAACTCATTTTTTTCACTCCTAGCCTTTTCCTGCCAAATATCGGTTCACTCCAGCATACACATCAATCTAATTTCATTGCTAAGTAGAAATTTTTAGTTGTTTAATTGCAAAACTCTTTTAAATTCAGGCACAATAAGTGGTCTTTTTTGTGTGATAAGAACCACTCCTTTTTTGTTAAGTCAAGTTCGGAGTATTCATTAACATACTCCAGCAATGTGTTTTAGTTAAATTAATAAGTTGTTTTACAGTCAATGTGTAGAGCTAAGCCTCAGTTCCACAATGGTCGAGGGCCTCCACATCTGTGATAAATAGGCATCTTTTGTATGTTAGAAGGGTTTGGTTTTTGGGAGAAAAATATCAATACAACAATTGGCTTGACCTATTCTGTGCATGGATTAAAGCTCTCTACTTGGTGAATATACTATTGATGACAATGTGTTTTTGTCTGATTTCGTATGTATTTCTCTTATCTTGAATACAATTTTGATTTGTGCAAAGTATATTTCTTTTCCTTCAACTATTGTATAACCTATCTTTATTAATATGCAACCTGTGAGAACAACTATGCTTTGATGAAGATTTGTTTTTATTGCAAACTGTGGGAGTAACTGTGGTTTTGGTACATGTTTAATGCCTTTAAATGACATTTTAAGACTTAAACTTATAGCAACAAATTGTTCATTGAATGGTTTGTTGTTTTTATTTGTTTCTTACCTTTACTGTCTCACTTGTTTGTCCTTAGTGTGACACCAGCCAAGGAGGACCCTCGTCCATGTCATTTGGCCAACCAAACCATGCTCATGTCTTGGTAAACCAACCCTCTAACTGACCCACCAACTTAATTAATAAAAAAACCAACCATTCATAACATGAGGTGGCCTAGCTATGCCCTTTAACAGTCATTTGAAGACTTTAGGACCAACAATTGGATTGGTGAGGAGTCTCTCCCTCTTGGAGATTTGTTGAATAACTTTTTTTTGGAGGCTTAATTTAAAGTTAAAGGGTTCTTTCTTATCATGAAGCAATGTTTTGTTTCTAATTGTTGTTTATGGATGTTAGGAGCTACTTGAAAATACCTTGTTATGAGAGGCCATAAAGAAGAGTTTATTTACCACATTTGGAAGGGTTTTATGTGAGAGATATTCTTCTCTTAATCCCCTTTGATTTCGTATTTCTGAATCTAGTGTCTTGCATCTATCATCTTATTAAGAGTTGTCATCGGATCAATACTTCATTGTAGGACTCACTCTTATAACATTGTTTGAGTGTGACACCTTTAAGGACCCCTCCACGTATATTTATTCATCATTTAACAATAGGTTAAGGTGTATCGTGGCATGTATAACAAATCTATGTGCCTTAACCATTCATAAATTTATCTCTTGGATTGGCCTCTTGACTCCATTGGCCCAAAATTGGATAGGCACTAGTCCCCTTTGATGTCATATTTCTGAATCTATTGTCTTGCATCTATCATCTTTTTAAGAGTCGTTGTAGGATCAATACTTCATTGTAGGACTCACTCTTATAACATTGAGTGTGACACCTTTAAGGACCCCTCCAAGTATATTTCTTCATCATTTAACAACAAGTTTAGGTGCATCGTGGCATGTATAACAACTCTATGTGCCTTAATCATTCATAAATTTCTCTCTTGGCTTGGCCTCTTGACTCCATTGACCCAAAATTGGATAGGAACTAGTCCCCTATATTCCATCGCCCTTTTATTCTCATTATACTAAAAAAAGACACAAACATTGTTTTGCTAGAGCCGTCTCTTCACATCACCTTTGAGCCTCATTGTTATGCCTTTAGTAATCCTAATACCTAGGGATACCTCCCTTGATTTGGAGAAGGGTCAACCAAAAGTGAGAGGATAGGTTTCTTAGGAGACAATAGTGATCGTCCTAGTGGTTCCCCCTTGGGTTGCACCTTGTGGATTAGGGATTTTATTATTAAGTATGAGTTGGGGAGGTAATATGGAATTTATAGGCCACACAACACAATTATTAAAGTGTTGAGTTTCTTGAACATTGATATGAAACTGATGTGTTGATGCTTATATATGGGTAAAAAACCAAACCCAACATCATCTATTCTTTCACAAAGCTTAACAATCTAGAGTAGAGCATAAGCAATGCCACAATCACCAAAAAACCACAAATTGGATAATGGGTGGAGAAGGGCACATAAGAGTGTCCAAAAACATAGTTGGATGGTAGAGGGATTCACACCAACAAGCTTAGTGTGTCAATGAGAAGACACACAATAATGAATGTTGAGCTTGAGTTTGCAAAAAGGAGTGGAGCTCATTAGAAACTTGCTTGCTCATATTGTGTCCATGACGATGAGGTACAAACTGGGAAAGAGTCTCATTTGCAATTGCCAACATGGTTAAGAATATATCATCTTTCGAAACAACCATAGCTCACTCGAATCACATAAAAAATAATAACAATGATCTATGATAGCTTATGAAACTATAGTGAGATTTGATAGTGCACTCAAAATGCCATGCACAAAGAACCAAAGAAAAAATCATATTAGTCCTAAAAGGTAATTTTGAACCAAAGAGCATAAAAAACAAGTGTTAGTTATCAAATCTAAACCAAATCTTCACTTCCAAGTATCACAAGGAAAAGGTATTCTCAAATTGATGTCATGTAGGAATTTTATAATCAATGTTAGACCTCAAGAAAAAGATAATCTAACACACAAACTAGGTGCAAATCACAAAAGAAAGAGGTGACACCACATCTATAGTGGAGAAAACCTAGAAGGTAAAAACTTCACTGTAAATACTACATTATATTATTATGTGCTCATTGTAATTTCACAAGACCCTATTATATATAGGGATTAAACATATATAACCGATTAATGTCATTAACCACTTCATAAATGAAATCCACCAACCACCTTGATATTGAAGACCACCAACCTTCTAACAACTTTGTTAATAAGAATAATTAAGATTAGGTACAATGTCATACATGTCTAAATTAATTTCCATTAAATCAAGTTTAACAAACAAAATGCACTATTCATGTGAACAAGTTTCACACTATATAAACAAGCCATCTCTTTTTTATACTCGTCTTTTAATTACCTTCACACTATATAAACAAGCCATCTCTTTTTTATACTCGTCTTTTAATTACCTTCACACTATATAAACAAGCCATCTCTTTTTTATACTCATCTTTTAATTACCAATTCTTTTAATTACCAATTTGTTGGTAATAAAATGACAAGTTACTTTCTCTAAAATTTTGTTTGTTTTAATTTTATTTCAAATCTATAACCATTTTCTTCCTATACTCTTGGGTTTCAAGTCTTGCACTACTAAGAAAACTAATAGAAAGAAACTCTTAATAAGAGTATTAGAAATTAAGGCACAATAAAACAAACATTAATATAATCAATGTTGTAGAGAGAAGCAAAAGAGCATAATCATAAGGTCATATAGATCATGGAAGTATCAGTACTAAAGGATCATAGCATTCACCGCATGGCGATAAGGATCACACACTCATTACGTGAAGATGAGGGAGTGCGTGTGTCAAATACACATATGTAATATATATATGGATCATATCCAGTTTTGAATGGTTTGTCATTAATTTATATAAAAAAAATTGTATGAATTAAATTTATCGAACTAATCTATGTAAAAAGGATTTAATTTATTTATTTTATTTCAGTATGTTTTTTTTTTTTTTTTCTACGGAAATAATTTTACTTCACCTTCATATATTTAAGTACCTTCATATATTTAAGTAAAGAATGGAGGTGTTGGTACTAAGAGAGTGATTGTAGAGCTTTCTTCCTTCTTTTCCAAAATTTTCAGATGCAAGACATCTCCACTATTAGCAACATAGATAGCTAGTAACTCCAAACTATCTGATTGGATTTGATCCAAATATATTTGTGGACTTAGCACAAGAGTATCTACCAATTAATCTAACTCTTAAATTATTGAATAATATTATATATTTTATGTTTTATTCTTAATATACTTGATGCATGTTTTATTATTTATAATTATAGTAATGAGGAAGTTATTCCTTATCATTTTGTGTATGCAATTTCAAGAAATAAATTTTTGGTAGTAGATGATAAACAAGAAAGTAATTTTCCTTGTCAATTAGATTTAGTTTGGATGGTTGTGAGGAATGATTGTTATCCTCTCCACCCAAGTTCAATTTCTATAAATAACATGTTAAGCTCATAATCACTTTGAGCCTATATGTAATGAAAAGTTATCTTTTCAATTGAATAAAGTTATTAAACATATATCTAATTTATGATCCAAAATTTTACTTAAAGAATATGATTTGAAACATACATATACAATAATAAATTATATGTATAAATATAGCAAATTAAAGATAATTTATAATAGTTGGGAGGATAAAAAGTAGATATTTGTTTTAAGAAAGAGCATGAACACATGATGGAAGTATTGAATAGGAGAGACCATGTAGAAGGTTTTGCATGCTTAAAGTTACAATTTTTTAATATAAAATCACATTGAGTGTCATTGTATTTTCATTGAAATATGTATTATTTTGTTGGTGTTTTATATTATTTTTAATTGTATTTTTATTGAAATATTTTAATATAAAATTACATTAAGTGTCATTGTATTTTTATTGAAATATGTATTATTTTGTTGGTGTTTTATATTTTTTTTAATTGTATTTTTATTGAAATATTTGTTATTTTTTTGTTATGATATTTGATTGGTGTTTTATATGTTTTTAATAGAGTAGTTTAAATGGTCTATTTTTATTTTTATTTTTTTTAGTGAATTTTTTTTGTTTGATTTTGCCTGATATTTGGTGAGGAATGGTTGGATTTTCAGATTTGAGTGGCTAACTTTGTATAATCGGAATGCCCCAAGGGTTTTTCATCACGCTGAATCCATTTATGCATTCAAAAATGCAATTTAAACAACAAAAAATAGTGATTTTGTCCAGATTTAAATTGTCGGATCCAAAAAAACCAAAAAGTAGAACGTTTAGCCAACACAGTTTTTAATAATCATTTGTATAATTAATTCAAAAAAATACTATTTTTTCTATGATGTATTAACAAAATTGTGTAAAATTTGGTTGAAAGAGGATTTATAATTTAATTGAGGAGTAATGCAACAATTTGAAAGAAGAAAAGAGAAGAAGAATATTAACCTATGGAAAAAATAATAATCATCCAAAATGAATGAATACAATACAATGCAATTGAGTGTAATAGAATCAAATTTCTCATGAAACTATGCTAAACTTAACTACATGCAAAGCATGAGAAAGCATGCATGCCCTAATTAGCCAAGTAAAGTGTGCTTTCATGAGGGAGTTAACTTGGATTTTACTAGCCAAGTGGAGTAAACTAGGTCATGTGCTTTCATTCCTATAAAGTAGGATCTAACTCCTCAAATGCGCACTTATTCCTAGAAATTATGAATTAGCTCCTAGAAAATAGGATCTCACCTTACAATGGTGGAGAGAAGGGCTCCTATCCCTAGAAAAGTGGAATTAGCCTAGGGCAACTTCCTAGAATTAAGTGATAAAGCTCAAGTGTGCTCTAGGAGCCCTCCCCCCCCCGGATTTGGCAATATGAAGCCATGTTAGTTACCCAAGTACAAAAAACGATCCTCTAAAAGTGAGAAAAGNCCTCTAAAGTAGATGTCTCCATCACTCCCAAGTGAGCTCGTAACTATGTGAACTTCTCCGTGGTGAAGGATTTGGTAAATATGTAGATGTGTGCAAGGATTTGGTGAAGTGAACGTAGCAACACAATACCCGCCTCTGCACATAGATGTTGGACATCTTTGTTCACATAATCACCCCCATTATTTGTACGTAGGATCTTGATTCCCTTTCATGATTTCTTCTCTACAAGAGCTTTGAAGTCTCTAAAACACTAAAAAACCTTTGATCTTTGCTTGAGGAAGTATACTCAAGTGTACCTTGACTAGTCATCAATGAAGGTAAAAACATACTTGTCCTTGCTCATGGATGGGTGAGGAAATGGACCTGTGATATCACCGTGAACAAGATCAAGAGATTATGAGGCTCTCCATGCCTTTCTCTTTTCAAAATGTTCTTCTAAATGCTTGCCAATAATGCATTCTTGACATACGCCATGATAATACTTAATGTCTGACAATCCTGCCAACATACCCTACTTGATGAGTTGCAACAAATTGTGGTAGTCAAGGTGACCGAATCTTTCATGCCACAACTTGCTTACTTCATCACAATGTGTTAAAAGTATAGTAGAAGCATATTTTAGATTAAAATTAGAAAATACATACAACCTGGATTGGTGATATGCTTTCCCAATCACAACCTTTGTTCCATCAATTTTTTTTGCAATGACTATTTAATTAGGTGTGAACACCACTCGCTTACTGGTACCTGAATGAGTGATCTAATAGATGGAAAGAAGGTTGATGGACAAGGAAGGTACATGCAGTACATTCTAAAAATTCCTATGATCTAAATCAATGGTTCCTTTCTTGCCTACCCAAACCAATGTATTATCTCCCATGAAGATGTTAGGATTGTGCATAGCTCCAAAGAAGTAAAGATTCACTATGGTTCAAGGCTCTCGAATCAAGAACCCATGTAGATAACAAGGAAGAGACAACAAGAAGTGCACGACCTATTTCCTTTCCTTTTCCTTTATCATCTTGTGGTTTTCCTTATTTCTCAATGTTCTTCTTGATATT
The DNA here is from genome assembly GCA_010110895.2 of Picea sitchensis. Lineage (NCBI taxonomy): Eukaryota > Viridiplantae > Streptophyta > Pinopsida > Pinales > Pinaceae > Picea > Picea sitchensis. The sequence continues at coordinate 31,697 of SNQJ01S0028200.1, read as the reverse complement.
ATCGGTTACATTGTTATTATGCCTCTCAAGAAGATGGATCATCTTATCAATTTTCTTCCTCATGAATGCATGTTCTTCATGATAGGGTTTCTTGCAGTAAGCACATATCACCTTCTCCTTTTTTGTTTTCCCAATTTTAGAGTTGGAGGACTCCTATGTAGAATTTGGATTGCACTCCTTCTAATATTGGTATTTCTTTCCTTTGAATTGTTATTTAAGTTTGTTTCATAGTCTTGCTTCCCTCATTTGTAGCAAGAGAATGTGCCTTTGTTGTCTTGAGGGAATCCATTTGAAAATGTTTATATTTCTCTTGGGTGAGAGAGGAAAAAAAATTATCCAAAGAAGGCATCTTCCAAGTAGCTTTGAATGCATATTTTGTTCTACAGAAGGTAGAAACAAAAACTGAGTATTCAGGACCCACTTTGGACATAATCGAGAGAATGATTTTTTCTTCCTTCTTGTAGTGTCCCCAAGGCCGAGCCCTGTTGTAAGTCATGTTATGAAAGGAATTGTAATTATGTTTTATAGGCTGGTGAGCCAAGTTTTTATAAGCTGGTGGCTTATGTGTTTGTTAGGCCACAGAGCCTAAGTGTTGAAGGCCAGGAGCCTGATCATGTATATGTAATCACGCAGAACAAATTAATAAAAATTTGTAAACACCTCCAGGTGTAGATCGACCAAGATGAATGAGTGAAGGGGGATTGAGCTTCCAT
>SNQJ01S0028200.1:2940-26381 GCA_010110895.2 Picea sitchensis | reverse complement strand
CAAGCTAAACCAACAACTTCAGCAACACATCACAACCAAAAGACCAATACCCATATGCCAAATACCAACAACAAAATACCAATTGTATCCCTCAACAAATATGATATATGCAACAATATTGAACATCCAATACCATCTCAAGAGCTAAACCCTAGCTCACAAAAAATACCTCAAACAAGATGTGCCATATCTCTCATAAATAGACCCCAACCATGTTGCTGCCGCGATTTTTCTGCCGCACTTTTCCTGTCGCGATTTTTTTGCCGCACTTTTTTTGCCGCGATTTTTCTGCCGTGAATTTTCTACCGCATTTTTCTGTCGCACTTTTTCTGCCGCACTTTTCCTGCTGCAAATTTTCTCTATCAATAATACCTGCCCAAATAACCTTTCACAAAAATAGATATTCAATGATATTCAAGTGTGTTTAAATGAGAGAGCTTTGCCTCTTATTTATACTTTCATGTAGCATTACACTTTCCTTATTTTAGGGAGTTCTCCATTTACTTTATTATTTAAATAATTCTTTTTGCAAACACTTGACTTTTGGGGGCTTCTATAGGACTCATGAGGGTTCTTCAACTTCATATGGCCATAACTCTCTAATTGTGAGGAGTTATGTGACGTTCCACATACCACCAGAAATGGCATGACAAACACTATCCATATAGGATAGTTTCACTGACAAATTCACTGACCTTCATCTCATTATTCCATAATTAATCATGGGTTCTCTAGCCATACTTCTAGGATAACTCAATCCGCAAAGCGTCTTCCCATGAGGGCTTTCACCATAAGGGTACCACTTTGGAGTTCATCCATTTGTACTTCTTATCAACCATGAAAATACAATAATGAGTCATCTTTACATCAAACAAACTTGGGTCCATTACCCAAACCTTTGTGCTACCGAGCTTTCTTCAAGGGTTGACATCAATGACAACCAACCTTAATCAACACCTATCTGGTGTGATCTAATTTGTGTCTTCCACTTGCAAACTTGTATACTACTCCCTTAGATTCAATCAAGCTATGATACCATGTAAGATTCAGCTAATCTACCTGCAAGAGGATTTATAATCTAATTGAGAAGCAATATTTAACAAGTTGAGACAGGATAAAAGAAGAATAATAACTGGAGCACTGTAATTCTCATTAACATGTGGAAATAATAATGATAATCCAAAAATGAATGAATACAATATAATGCAATTGAATGCAATATAATCAAATTTCTCATGCAACTATGCTAGGTTTAACCACATGCAAAGCATGAGAGAGAATGCATGTCCCAATTAGCCAAGTGAATTGTTCTTTCATGAGGGAGTTAACCTGGATTTTACTAGCCAAGTGGAGTAAGTTATCTGATGCGATTTCATTCTTAGAAAGTAGGATTTAAATCCCCCCTCAAGCACTTATTCCAAAAATTAGGAATTATCCCGTAGAAAATAGGATTTCACTCTACAATGATGGAGAGAAGCCCTCCTATTTCTAGAAAAGTGGAATTAGCCTAAACTAACCAGGTTGTAATTAAGGGATGAAGGTCATGTGTATTTTAGAAAAGAAAAAAATATGCATGTGTATTCTAGGAAAGAAAAAAATATGCATGTAAGGGAAAATGATGCATGTACACCAACAAATTGAAATGTACTTTTATAAATAATACAGGATATTGTGACATCTTCATTTTCCCATCATACTTTAATTTAATAATTTTTAGTTTTTGTAACATAACACAATTATTATTTTCTAAATTGATTATGTTATGTAGTGTTTTTAGAGAAATAAGTAATATCAAGTGAAATGAAACAAAAGAGCCCATATTTAGAACCTTTGAAGAAGCCATTGCAATCACTTTTCTTAAACAACTTGAACTATAATCTCTTCCCAAAAGGTAGGATGTTTAACGGTATTATATGAAGCAAACATGTAGCTACTTGAACTATAATATCCTCCCAAAAGGCCAAATGTTTTATGGTATAATGGGGAGCCAACATCTAACTATATGGAGGACATTGAAATAATTTAGTTAATGAAATGAAAAGAAAAATTTAAAGAGATAGAGGTCACTTTAAAAAACCAAAATTTTGGTAATTTTTTTTATAATAAATTTGCATGCATGCTTGCATAATGACTCTGTAATATTTAAAGATGCATTCATTAGTTTTATCTTGTTATCCCTCTCCTTTTTGGAATGGATATTATTTGGTAACATTGGCTTGAATATTATGTTCTATTATTTATAAGGTAACATACCATTTTGTTCATAATGTTTTATTTTAAATGCTATTTTATGTAAAAATGATTGTTTATGTTCGATTTAATAAGTTTTATTTTCTTAATTATTTTAAGAGTAAGATGAGAGGAGAGGTAGATTTATAATTATATAAACAATTTCAAGATATCATAAGATAGGTGTATTTCATTATTATTTCACACACATAATAGTAGGGTATCATTAATTATATGTGAAATATAATAAATCCAATTCACTAATAGATATAGTAGGTGAAATCTTTTAGTAATCCTTATTACATTTAATGTGTTCACACTATTACATGAGCATTATTTACTAGAAATGACTTTCATACATAACAATATATAACAACATATTATTATTATTATCCCCCCTTGGTACTCCATATTACCCCTCTAGGTATACTACACATTACCCCTTATGTATACTACATTCCATCCTGCTTCACATGTTTTGTCCTCGAAACATGGGAAGAAACCATACAATATGATCGGCTAGGCATTGTAGCCAATTGGTACCAAGCATGAGCATCCATCCATCTTAGTGGAATACGACCATGATGTCGAACTCCTTCCTTGCCACCTTGGTATTGATTATTATTGCTCCTTTGGTGCCATGGGGTTATTGCACTACTATGATATCACCATGCAGTGCTGGTAATCCTCCATGAACCTCTTGATTGGGGTCCTTTCTGGTACAATGTTGGTCCATTATAAGTATGTTGATGCTCACGCCTTTTCCTTGATGATGATTGTTTCTCCAAGTGGTGTGGGTGGCAATATGCACCAACCTTAGCTCTTGGTTTTTCTAGATTGGACTCTTCAACATGGTGTTGCTTTGAGTCATTTATCTCATTGGCTTGTTCTTCCTTTTTATGCCCTTCCTAGGGATTTTCTTCATGTCCTTTTGTATCTTTATCTTCTGATCCACCCCCGACCTTTTCATCAAATGTTTCGGTTGGTATTGCAATTATGTTCCATGTAGAGACTTTTTTGGGACCTTCTCATGTGTTAAGAGACTTATCATGTACTGTGATTTTCTTTTTCTTTTTCCAAAGCTTCATAAACTTCTTTTACACATTAATATTAATCATACCAATTGATTCCATCCAAGTATATCTAATAATAACATCCATACCATTCATAGTTATAACATTAAAATTAGAATGCAAAACATATTTATCCATGGAAATATTCAAATCTTTAAAGATTTGAAGTCACTCAACTTGTGTGCTTTGAATATGATTTGTGGGAACTTGTAGTCTTTTATCCAAGTTAATATTGATGAAATTATGCATACAACTAAGGTTAATATAAACAATAACCTTCTCTTGTTGAATGCATTTGTGGACTTGTAATATGGAGTTGCCACATGAAAATAAACCATTAGTTCTTTCTTTATGCTTACTCTTGGCATGAGACCACTTGTTTAAAAGTAACTTTTCAAATGCTTCATTAGAAAGTTCCATCATCCGGGTAAAGTCCAATGATTGCCACCATATGGAAACATCTTCTTTGAGACCATAAGGTAACCAAATTTTCCAATTCCCTTTCCATATTGTCTTTTGGGACTCTATGAATTCTTCAATACTATGACCCTCATCTTTTCTAGTAAAATACATCTTGTGTGGAAAAAACCTTCAACAAAAACAAGGTTTTATAAAAATAATTTACTTTTCAATGGAGCTCCTTGAGGCGACTAAATTAGAATGGACATAGCTACAATTATACTTTTCTGATTTGCTATTGTGACCACAATTATGAAAATCCCCAACCACTTTGCATCTATTGGTGTTGGTTTGATTGAAATTTGAGCACTCTATAAAAAGATATTTGATTTGCAAATCAAGCAGTCGTCCTCGGAAAAACCCTACAAATTGTTGATTTTAAATTGCCAATAACTTTACTTCCCAAACTCCATTTTGGATGATTGTTTTTTGAAATTGGGTATTTTTCTGAGAGGAACTCAAATTTTCAACTAGTTTCTACAAATTATTCTTTTAAAGTTTCATAAATTAATTTGAAATCCATCACCCTCTTTTTGACTTGAAAATTATGCAAAAAAGAAAAGAAAAAGTCTGCCCTCTTTTGCCCAAGAAAGAGCTCCGATATCAAATATTGTGTGCTTAATAAATATTAAAATACAAGATAGAAGAGAGATGTTTGACTTAAAAAAAAAACAATTCATTCACACAAAATAATCAGCACAAGATAATTGTAGAGAAAAACCTTGAGGTCGGGTAACACCATATATTATTCCTTATGGAAGGAAAAACACTCCTTAAGCAAGGCTTGATACAATTACAACATTCTTCACCATATCTCATTACATTTCTTACACTTCTTTATATAGTATTATCAACCTCTTAGGAATATTCTGGAGAATGAACATTCTAGTAGGTGAAACCTTCTAAAAATCATTCTTACATTTATTGTCTTCACACTATTACATGGACCTTATTTACTAGAAATGGCATCCATATATAACAGTACATAACAACATATATATTATTATTCCCATTAGGTTATCCCTAGATACCCCATATTACCTCCTAGGTACCCCATATTACCCCCTAAGTATATTGCGATCTTTAATTTGCCAATAATGTTAATTTTGAATCACACCTCTATTTCTGAATTGTTATCTATTTTCTTGATATTCAACATTATTAATTTTGAATCACATCTCTATTTCTAAATTGTTATCTATTTTCTAAACATTCTAAATAGAATAATATTATATGTTTTTATAAACAATAAAAATAACAATTTATACAACCAACCCACCTCACACCTTTTTCCTAACACCTCACACCTTTTCCTAACACTTTAATCATTTGACTTTACCATTTTTAGAAAATTGATAAATATTTTGGTAACATGAAGACCTTTTTCCTAACACCTCACACCTTTTCCTAACACTTTAATCATTTGACTTTACCATTTTTAGAAAATTGATAAATATTTTGGTAACATGAAGATAATAGAAAAAAATGTCCATGTAAACCTAATGCATATTTCTAATTCTGGTGACATGGATATATACTATATGAAAACAAGAAATATTAAGTATTGGCATTCTCGGTGACAAGTAAAATTTAGAAGTTGTATTCTAAAGTGGAGTTAGACTATAACACCACATTTTAATTTAGGCAACTAAACTACATTATGGCATATTTATGGCATATTTGTATTTCATTGCTTATTATTTGACATTATGGCATATTTGTATTTCATTGCTTATTATTTGACATTATCGCATATTTGTATTTCATTGTTTATTATTTGTGGAACATTGTTAGAACAATGATAATTTAGTATGTGAATATGTATATTTATATATATGTGGATATTATGAATACTAACTATTTATGTGATGTGATTATTGATAGATGTGTAATTTACTTAAAGTATTCAAGTTTTAAATGCAAGATTTTGGCACATGAATATTAGTTTGAATGATATGTTTTAATGAATTAATAAATATTATGTACATGATGAATAACTAGTTGTTTTACATTGTTCATCGTTCATTAACATGACAATCATATATCAATAGTTTTATGGTTATGCATGATTTTATGTTAAAAAATAACCTATAGGTTGAATGGGCTATGTGATAGCCAGATAAGTGTGGTATTAAAGTGGCAAATGTTGTGGACATCCAATGTGAATTAGTAAGCTAAGAAGAATTATTATATTATTTATTTATTGGTTCAATGCATTTCTATGATATTTGGGAAAGTGTAGTTTTTATAGGTAGCACAATTTCCCAACTGGATATTCAATGACAAAGCTCTCAGAACAATAACAATGCCACAATATGGTCAATGATAGGTTGTTGACCCTAGTTCTATCAAGAGGGGTGGAGGTATTTCCCACCATTTATCTTCCAAAACCTGGATTCATGGGAGAGTTGTGTTAAGCCACACTTCCATAGACGTGTGATGGTGACTAACAATTGCTTGTTGGGAAAGTTTGGTCAAGGTAATTGACACTTATGCTTATGGGTTCTATCTAGAATGAGGTCAATATAATTGACACTCCAACATAATCCAATAGAGGAAATGATAGGATGTGGAAGATGGAAGTATGTTAGGGAGGAATGGTGTTTTGGTGTAGTTCAGAGTGTTGTTGGAATTTAGTAATGTAAAATTAGTACTTAAGTTATTCATTTTCATGTAATAAATGCCAGATTAATTAAGTTATGGTGATCTAGGTGTAATGCTCAATTCATATTAAATTGTTTTGACTGATGAATTATTGTTATTTTGTTAGTATAGATTATTGATTAATGCATTATGAGATTATTACATTGTCCGTTTGGTTGTGAGCATACATGAATTGTGCATTAGATGTGACGATTGTCATCATTAGTACATGCACGAGCTATGTATGCGCTAGCTACACATGCCTTCCTTGTGCATGTATGATAGTATTATTACAATTATACTAGTTAATATAATATTATTAATTATTGTGGTTGTGCATGTGATGTTGTAGTATAATTAAAATCAACATATTTTAATGTTATTAAATTAATTGATTTATTTAAGGAATTATTATATTGTTTTGGTGATGAAAAAATATGATTTGCTTGGATTGAATTGCAATTATTAATATAGATAGCTTGTCTGGGATTAAATCTACAGAACTTAAATTGACTTACCCAACTTAAATGTGGTTTATTGAAGTAGATAACATGTTATCAAATAAATCAAATATAGTTGTCAAGAAAGGATTAATTTATGATTATTGACCTTCCCAAGGAGGCTAGCAGGGTGGTGGGGGTGAAGAATAATAGAATCTTTAGGGGAAAGGAGAGGGGGTTATGAGATTTGGGGTAAAAAATATTGGGTTGAAGGGAAGGAGAACCTGGGAAGTGGAAAAAATGAATTGTGAGACATACTAAATTTGAGATACCAGTGGGTTGTGTTGTTCTAGAGTTTTGGACATGGAGGGATGGGAAACCCCCAAGATTTATTAAATCTAGGAAATCGTCGAGGTTGTTCCTAGTTGACTGGGAGGTAAATCCAGTCTTGGGCAACCATTTTGGAGAGGAAGAAGATCTACATAGAGCTGGACTAAATCAAACCAAGCAAGCATAGAGGTATTCTTCATTATCATGTAAATTGTCATTAATTGTTAAGTTGTATTAATTTCTTAATCAATTGTGGTATTATACTATAAGTTATTATAAGTATGTTATACTAGATAACTATTTAGAAGTGTTTAAATTCTTCTGAAATGAAATTTAAGTGCATTTTTATAATAGTGGATTTTTATTTTTTTTATTGAATAACATATTTCATTTTCATTATAGAGAGTTACAAAAGAGAGAAATTTGAAGTTTACAACATTCACTTAGACCCTTGATTAGAATGTCCACCTTTATATTATAGAAATCTAATATCAAGTCTATAACTCTTAAGCCCTTGTGAAAGGTCTTACATATAGTATCAGAGCTCTAGTTTAAAAACTAGAGCATATGATCTACCTACTTAACTAACTGAAAAATGATACAAACAACCTAGAAATTGAACAACCCTTAAACTTGAGGAGGGTCTGGGACTTGGAATTAGGTTCCATATTTCATTGTAGATAATTCTGCCATCCTTGAAACCCTATAGAAACAACTTTGAAACCCTTTGGAAATAGTCCATAAACCCTATAGAAACAAACCAAAAACCCTAAGACAAAATCTAAAAAAGGAGAGAAGCAACATGAAAAGAATCATGCACACTTGTTCCAGCCACCTATCCACCTCATTAAAACCACTTGTTCATTTGTGAAAAACCTCACTATAAAAGAGGCAAAAGAGGCAAGGACACAAAAATTTAAAGTTAAATCAACGATTTATGTAACAAAAAAATTTAATATATTCAAACAAAATGAAAATGAATATATATAGTTAAGTATCTATATATTAAATAAAAAGAATAGAAACTTTGTTATATACTTGCATTTTTTTAATATAAGAAGAAATTATATATATTAGAATCACATCCAATACGTGTGTTTCTTCAAAAATAAAAAATGATATATGTATTAATAGAATACATAAAAATTAACTTTAAAAAACATTATATAAATTAAAAAATAAAAATTATATAAAATATAATAAATAATATTTTATTAAATTAAAATTAAATTAAATTAAATTAAAAAATAAAAATGATATAAAATATAATAAATAATATTTTATTAAAATAAAATAAAGTAAAATTTAAATAGGGCCATGGCACGCACTTGGTTACATCGCCCTTTGAGTCGAAACCATGATAGCCATGGGACGTTCCCAAAAACATATCCAACCTATTGGATTTGAACAAGAGACCTAAGTTCAGATCACATCAGTATTTAACATCCCACTACAACCTGCATAAGCCTAAGGGAGATGAGTAGAGGCTAGACATGGTCACGCCCTTCGAGCGGTCAGCCATGGGCCGTGGGCCTCGTGCAAGCACCATGGTGTTTACTTCGTGTTGTTGTTGTGATTTTGTTTATATATAATTAATTAATTATTTTATTTATTTATTTTATTTTTAAATTATTTTTTTATATATATATGCTATTTTTATATATATATATGTTATTTTTTTTAACGTTACTACCACCATCACCTAAGATAGATCTCATCTTGCGCTCTTTGGAGACGATAAATGAGACACTCAAAGGACACTTGGTAGTGGGTGTGGAAGTGAAGCCCCTTCCATTTGGGGAGGGTAACCCAGAAGGGTCGAGGAGATCAAAGTGAGGACCTCTTCTCGAGGACATTACTAGGGAGCTTTAGAAAATCAAGCTCCCTGAGTTTTCGGGGGGTTGTACAGGGGAACATGCATAGGCATGGTTGGAGGGCAAGATAAGGTGGTTTGCACTAAGAGATTATGTATCCACCTAAAAATCCAAAATAGCCATCTCTTAGCTTCAATATAGTGTCTTGAATTGGTGGGGAAACTTGAAAAGACACTTGCACATTAGGGCCAAACATCGTCTCTTGGGAATTATTTGAGGAGAGGTTTCAAAGAAAGTACCTTCTCATGTTTTATGAGGAACAAGTAGGAGTCTTTCATTCTCTAGTTGAGGGAGGTCGAATAGTGGAGGAGTATGAGATAAGGTTCATGGAAATGGTAAAGTATGTCTCATACATGGACTCTAATCAATGTCAAACATATCACTTTGTGTACATGTTGAATCATAAGATAAGGGCCTTGGTGCAAATGTGGAAACCATCTTCAGTTGCTAAAGCAATTGAAAATGCTCGTTATGCAGAAGAAATTTTGGATATCAAAGGGGGAATGAGATTTGTCATTCCACATTAGTATGGATTTGTGGGGAAGGCCCCTTGGATCTTCTCCAGGAGAGGGAATTCCATACCAACTCCTTATGGAAATAGTGTTGCACCTAGAGTGGTTGCGACAAGTGTTTTAGAGACATCAAGTGCAACATCTCAGGCACCATCAGGGACTCATCCAATTCCATGGCATTCATGGGGAGTTGTTAGTAGGGTTAGGTGTTTTAGGGGAAGGAAGTCATTTCAAAGGTCTCCACATAACAATATGCATATTCCACCCCACATAACTTGTTGGGGGTGCGGGGGACCTCATTACCAACGTGACTGCCCAAAGTCACAATATGGTACCATGAAGAGAGAAGGGAAGGCCTTGATAGGGAAGGCAAGCAATAACCACCATATCTATGCAATGATTAATAATCGTAAGGTCTAATATCAATCCATTGTAGTGGACTCATCAGTAAACAATGTCAAAGTTAAAATATTGTTTGATTCTAGTGCAACATATAGTTTCATTTCACCATATGCATTATGAAAATGTAGTTTGGAAGTCTATGAGCACGATGATTTTAAACAAGTTGAGATGGATTCTAGGGTAAATCAAGTAATAAGACCTAGTGTTGAGAATTGTTTTGTAGATCTAGGGGTTTGTGCAACTAGGTTAAAAGTATACTTCACTTCCCTAGGGACGTATGATCTAATTATTGGTATGGAATGGATAAAAACTCATTGAGTTTTCATATTCTATTCTGAGAAGAGAGTGATGTGTTTAGATGATGAGGGAAGGTCCATTGAGATCCATGGTATCAAGAGGAAGGCATCTTGACATTGAAAGTTAAACCTTACATGAGGCAAGGATGTCAATTGTACGTAGTAGAGGTGGTAAGTGATGGGAAAGGACCTTCTTTAGATCAATACCTGATTTTTCTAGAATTCAAGGATGTTTTTCCCAAACAATTTCTAGGGTTACCTCTTGAGAGGGAACTTGATTGCAGGATCGAGCTAAAACCCAACATAGAGCCAATTTCCAAGACACCTTATGAGATGGCAGCTCTAGAACCTTGTGAGATGCAAATGTAGTTTAAGGAACTATTGGACTTGGGGCTTATTAGACCCAGTGTCTCGCCTTGGGGTGCACCGGTAATATTTTTCAAGAATAATGATGGTTCCATGTGATTATGCATAGATTACAAGGATTTGAACTGATCCACAATGAAGAATAAGTACTCGATACCTCATATAGATGATCTCTTTCATCATATGAAAAGAGTAGTGGTTTTCTCAAAAAATGATCTGCAATTAGGTTATCACCAATTAAGGATTAATGAAGGTGGCATTCCTAAGACTGCCTTTTGAAATCAAGTTGGGCATTGTGAGTTCATAGTGGTGCCATTCGGTTTGACCAATGCACCCACTGTATTCATGAGCCTAATGAATAATGTATCTCGAAAGTACTCAGACCTCTTTTTGTAGGTCTTTCTAGATGATATTCTCATTTATTCCAGGAATGAAAGGGAATATGAGGAGAACTTGCAATTAGTGTTGTCATGCTTAAGAGAAAATAATTTGAATGGAAAGTTGTCAAAATGTTATTTCTTTCATAAAGAGATTCACTATCTTGGTCATATTATTTCAGGAGAAGGAATTTCGGTGGACCCAAAAAAGGTGATGGCCATAATGGATTGGCTAGTGCCAAAAAATGCTTATAAGATATGAAGCTTCATGGGGATAGCTAGATATTATCGAAGGTTTGTGAAAGGGTTCTCAAATATTGTGAAACCCATCACTACCTTGCAGCGCAAGGGGATTAAGTATGAGTGAATTGAAGAATGTGACATCACATTCATTGATCTTAAGATTTTACTAATCGATGTAGAAATCCTATGAGTTCTTGATATGGATAAATACTTCATAGTTTGCATAGATGCCTCGAAGAAATGGTTGTGCACTGTGTTAATGCAAGATGGGGGAGTTATAACTTAAGTGTATTAGAAGATGAAGCAACATGAGGAGATTTATGTTATGCAATATTTAAAGTTGGTGACTATGATGCTAGATCTAAAGCTTTGGGGGCGTTATCTTTTTAGGCGAAGATTTGAGATGAAAATATATGAGTAAGGTTCAAGCATCTCTTCACTCAAATGGATCTGAATGTGAGACAAAGGTGATAGAGTGAATTCGTAATTGAATATGATTTTGGAATTTTGCGCATTAAGGGAAAGGATAATGTGGTGGAGGATGCCTTGAGTAGAAGGCCACATATCTTCTCCCTGGTGCCCTTAAAGGTAAATTTGAGGGAGCGATTATTGGGACAACTTCTTGGATATAGTTGGTAGAATGGGAGACAGTTAGAACCTAAGTTTGAAGGATATGTCCTTGAAGAGGATGGGTTGTTGATATTTCAAGGAAAGGTTGTATGTTTATGAGGAAGGAGATATTTGAAGCACTATCCTTGAGAAAGCCTATAGATCACTTTACTATGCACATCCTAGTGTGAAGAAGATGTATGTAGACATGAAGAATATTTTCTTTTGGACATGCATGAAACACAATGTAGTCTAGTTTGTCGTTAAATGTCTTGAGAGTCAGCAGGTAAAGGCTAATCATCACCACCCGGTAATATTCTTACAACTACATGACATTCCTATGTTCAAATTGGAATTCATTTCTATGGATTTCATTATGGGATTTCCACTCATGTCACAAAGGAACAATTCCATTTTGGTTGTAGTTGATAAACTAACCAAAAGCACATGTTTCATTCCAATCAGAGACACATATGATGTCATTGATGTGGAACAAGTTTTTATAAGTGAATTTATTCTTTTGCATGAGTTACCCAAGAAGATCATCTTGGATAGAGACTATCGGTTTACATCTAGGTTTTGGACAATTTTATAGTCAACATTGGGGACTTAGTTGAACTTCAGCACAACGTATCATCATGAAATGGATGGGGAGATGGAAAGAGTGAATCGAGTTATGGAATACATGTTTAGGATGTATGTTATGGATAACCAAACCCATTAGGAGAAGTACCTACCTTTGTTGGAGTTTTCTTACAATAATAGTTTCCAGAGCTCATTTGGGATGCCTCCTTATCAATCTCAGTATGGAAGGCCATGTAGGACACCATTGGGTCGGGAAAGGTTAGAGAAATGAGTAATAGTAGGGTTAGAATTGATTCAAGAGATGAAGTAACAGGTGATTCATATTAGGCAGTAGTTAAAGGAAGCATATGATAGACAAAAAATCTATTTTGATGCACATAGGATTGACCGAACTTATAAAATAGGAGATCAAGTTTTTATCTATATCAAGCCTAATAAGAGTACCATTCATCTTGGAAAGGGGACAAAGTTCTCACCTTGATTATAGGTCATTTAAAATTTGGGAAAGAATTGGACTAGTTTCCTATCGTCTTGTACTTCCATCCCACTTGCACAAAACTCATGTTTTTCATGTATTTGTATTCTGACATTATGTTGTCGAAAAATATCACAAAATTAATTGGAAGGAATTACAGTTCTTGAATGTGGGATCCATTTTGGTCGAACCATATGCATATTGGATCGTAGGGTCTGATAGATCAAACACCATTTGGTGGACTAGGTTAAGGTATAGTGGGAAAAGTATAGCCTACGATCTTCTACCTAGGAGGACATAGAGATTGTGCATTGAGATCATCCCACACTTTTTTTACCATAAAGTTTGGGACAAATTTTCTCAAAGTGCAGGTGTATGGAACACCCCATTTTGACTTAGGCAGTTAAACTATATTATGGAATATTTGTATTTCATTTCCGGAACAATGTTAGAACAATGAAAATTTAGTATATGGACATGTAGACCTACATATATGTGTATATTATGAATAGTTAATGTTTATTTGATTAAGGATGAATGTTGTGTGATTTACTTCGCAATAGGCTAAAGATTCTACGAAATGAATATTTTTTCTGGGGATATTTACCCGAAATCCGACGAGAAATTTTGGATTCGTAGATTTAAGTGATTATTTCTGTAGAATCCAAGTGCCCTAGGAGTTTTTCAGCATGCTGAATCCATTTCTGCATTCATAAATGAATTCTAAACAACAAAAAATAGTGATTCGTGTAAATTTATATCGTCGGATTCCGACAAAAAAAGCCATTTCGTAGAACAACTAACCAACGACATTTACTTTTAGCATGCAAGTTTTAAATGAAAGATTTTGATACATGGATACATGTTTGAATGATATGTTTCAAGGAATCAATAAGTATCATGCACATAATGAATAATGATTAGTTTATATTGTTCATCGATGAGTAATATGACAATCACATATCAATAGTTTTATGGTTATGCATGATCTTCTTTTGAAAAATAACCTATAGGTTGAATGTGCTATGTGTTAGCTAGATAAGTGTGGTATTAAAGTGGTAGATATCATGGATATCAAATGAGAAATGGCATGTTAGGAAGCATTATTTTGTTATTTATTCATTGGTTCAAATGCATTGTTGTGATATTTGGGAAAGTGAAGGTATTACAAGTAGAAAAGTTACCCAAACTAGATATTTTATGACAAAACTCTCAAAACAACAACAACAACATAGTATACGTCAATGATAAGGTGTTGACCCTAGTTCTATTAGGAGGGGTGGAGGTATTGCTTATTGTTTATCCTACAAAACTTGGATTCATGGGAGATTTGTGTTAAACCACGTTGTTACACCTCTATTTGTCACACTAAGCCTCATAGGGGACCTACTGATGTCATTTTGTTTAAATCATATGTTTTTGAGCCCAATTGCTCTTTCCCTAGCTAAAAGGGTGATTGATCACTTCTTGTCTTCATGCAAGGAGCTATTGGTTGCTATTTTCCTTAATGCAACTAGCAATTACCCCTAGAACCTTCTATATTTGAGGAATTGTGAGGATATCAATGAAGGATGGGTTGGCCATGATGCATCACCAACCATAGAACTTGTGCATGACCTATTTTCACTAAGTTCTGAGCCTTGAACCTATCTCTAATCATCCTCCATCATTCTATAAAAAAAGGGAAAATCAAGGGGATGATCTAGTGTTAATTCATTCATCATAGCCTCATGCTGCTAGAATCAAACAAGAGATACATCCCTATTGTTTTCTTGAGAGAGTAGATTGTTTCTATATTCACACTTGAGATAGAGGGATACAAAAGAGTCTCAGGAGCTTGGAGCCAGAAGGTACTACAATGGTCTCAAGGTAACATGCCATGTCATACTTTCTTTACATCTAATATATATATCTATGGTATTTTCCCCCTCCATTGTGTGTTGTAACATGCCCCAACTTAACTGAGGAACATTACTACGTGGAATACACAAATTAAAAAACAAATTGCTAACTAAATTCATGTATCTTACCTGATCCAGGTGGATATCGGTGGCCACCCACCTATTCCACTAGCTCAAAAAACAGTTTTCCACCTTGGTAGTTTTTTCAGCAGTTTTTCGGGTTCCAAACTTCTGAGGTCGTTTTGAGGCCCTAAACAACGTTTTTTGGTGATTTGGGGCCCAAGTGACTACTAGAGGCACTGACCTGGGCTAGTCAAAAGAATTTATTCTTGGTTAGACCTTTCCAACGGGCTATCGTGCGCCTAAAACAAAGATCGTATTCAAAAGTTACGACCCTGGGAAGTTTATGTACTAACTTACCCAAACGGGGCCCACACGACTTTTGGCGCTTCATCTCCTAGGGTTAGGTTTTTGGATGTCTAGGGTTTTTGACATTCCTGTTTATTGTAAAAGGCCTCTAGAGCCTCATTGCAACCATCTTCTTGCGAATGAGCGCAATAGTCACATTTCTTCTCAGAGATAAGCCGCCACCATTCGAACAAGCTTGTTTTTCGCTGCATTTTACAGTTTCATCTTATTTCCTTATTGAATAGAAAACCAGTTTTACTGTATCCCTGTTATTTTGTGTTAAGAATCTTTTAATAATCTGTATTCATTTTGTTCTGCTCATAAAATCCATATCATTACCAGTTGTTAGTTATACATAGATTTAACCATTTTTAGATACCCATAACTACATGCGGCTACAATATGTTGAAATGACATGAATGCAATGAATAAAATCATCTACAACAACATATAAATCATTCCCATTCACAGAGTAAAATCCACAACGGTTAATTTCATAACTTAACTTAGAAAACATATAAACACTTATATTTTTAAAATAGTTGTGCAACCATATGCTTGAAATGGACATTCCACCCAACCATAGACTTGTTTTTTCTAGATATCAACAACAAGTCACCCCCAAGTTGGGGCTAGGAATCCACAAGAAAAGGGTGTCTCTCATTTATTCTCACAACTCAGAGATCGCACAACCCATTGGCATTCTCCTAGAACTAGCTTGAATTCCACCAACTCTCTTCCTCTTGACCTTCCCAACCCAAGGAATGTTCTCCTTCACTTCTCCCTGTCCATTGAGCTGCACCATTCATTTATTTGGGTCTCTTTGGCACAAGAAACTGGGAATCTCACTATTGGGAACTCAACGTAACTCATTGCTAGCAAAAATTACCATGAACACAACAACAATCACTTTCTATTATAGTGCACCTCACACAAGAGTTCACTCTTTGAGCCTGACAACATGGCTATTCAGTCTTTAGATCCAAAAACTCTCCATAATTCACCATCCATTGTTGCTCCAGCTCTAGTTCTCATTTTCCATGTTCTCTACTTGTTGTTCATGCAACAACATGCATGTAAAAAACTGCCCTCTTTGGCCATACAAATTTTATTCCCCCCCAAGCCAATTGACTGCTCACTCTGGCCAATGTTGATTTTACTTCAGCCCCACGCTCCCAATAACTATGGTATGTGACATTTTACACCCTCCCCCTTACATGATTTCAATGATTGGATTTGGAAACACTCAACAACTAAATAGAAGGTTGTCCCCAATGATAATAAAATTCAGGAAATTGGGTTTGAACTAATACCCATAAATAGTTTCCCCCTTGGAACCCTCTTAGAAACTCCCTTCGTCGTGGAAAACTCAGCCCCGAAACTATGTCCATATCCCTCAATCCCCAATCTTTTTCCATGTCCCTCAGCAGCTGGCATGACATTTTATTTACTAAAATTCAGAAATACAATTCACATATTATATAGCTTGGCCATGGTCACATTCATATCTACATTATGTGTTAATTAAATTGGGTATTATAACAGGGATCTTACATTTCCCCTCCCCTACAATTGTGCACCATCCTCAGTGCATAACACCATGTCAAAATACATATACAAATTTATATCACAATACTTAGAGAAATGAAAACTCTGCAATTCCACAACTCCAACAACAATTCCAAACATAATCTCTTGTTTTCTCTCAACCTACCAACCCAAGGATTGCACCCCCTTCACCACCCTTAGTCCATCGAGCTACACCATTCTTTTATCATGGTTATCAGGGCAAGTGATTGAGAATTTTGAGATGTGGTTTTGGAACCCTAGCTGCCTAAAAATAGTCTTGCATTTTTAGCTTCTATTTCCTTCAAAATTGACAAATAATTGGGGGTATTCCTCCTGCATGGTTTCTTCGTTCTCCCACGTTGCATATTTAGGACCATAGTAGGTCCATTGTACCTTTACCAGGTCAATTTATTTTTTCTTGAGCAATTTGAATTTTCAGTCGAGGATGCATATTGGTTCCACAAGGAAATCCCCTTCATGCTCCACCTGGATCACGGTCCAATAAATTATGTGGTTAGGGCTAGACACACATTTATTTAATAATGATACATGAAATACATTATGCACTCTCATGGATGCATACTGTAACACCCCATTTTTAATCTCCCTAATTAATTTGTAATTAATATGATTAGTGATGATTATCTCAGCATGGAGATAATATTTCCATGCTATGGCTCGTAAATGATGTAAAGGTGTAATATAAAATCCAACCAACTCACTGATGGGTGAAGCCTTGAGTAATATCCATGATACCACTAAAGGAAAGAGTGAGGGAGCCTAGAAAGGGGGCTCATTATGCTAAGAGAACCCATGCCTCTTTATTGAATTAATCATTTTTTGGAAAAAATAAGTTATTTCCCTTTTTACTGATTTTAAAGAAAATCAATTAATGAGGGAGGATTGGTATTTGGAAAACCAACCACCCTCAATGAATGGAATCATCGAAGACTTAATAGCACAACATAAAAATTCTAGTCCACAGTACAATAGGAAATCATCATAGTTCCCCATGATGGACCCACAGGTTCATTTTGACAGAAGGAAGGTGGAGAGAAAAATGTAAGGGTGTGCTTGAGAAGAGGGTTCTGATCTGGGGGAATGCATGAGGAGAATAATGTTGAGAGTTGGGAGAGAACCAACATATGAATCAGACATGAGTTTTAGAGAAAGATGGTTTTTCATGGATGTTTAGAGACTTCGGAACTTGACTTAAGCTGAGAGGGATACGAGCTTGGTTCTAGGAGGGTACCTGAGAAACCTCATGCAGGCTCTAGGTATGGTGGGTATAAGGAATTCTCAACTATTGGTTGTGTGAAGGAGAGTGGCCTTCACCTTTTTAATTTCTCTGAGATCCTGAGAGATTTTCCTTGGTGGTATCATGGCTTGGCATGGGGGTGGAAATACTGTAGAGAAGCAGTGCATCTGAGCCTATGGTTGGGTCGAAAGACATTCACCCTCAGTCAGTTGGTTTGGCCAATGTTTTCTACACATATAAGTCTCCCTTGTACTCTGTTTTATGCTATGTAAATTTGTAATTATGCATGCTTGTACAATCAACATAATTGTATGGTTTTAAGTAAGAACCTGTAAGGAAAATGAAGGAATGAATTTTAATTTTGAGTTGAATAGAGTGGTTTAATATCCCCTTAAAGGTTTAATAACTTAATTGTACTAATGGCATGAGTAAGGTCAATACATATTGTTAATCCTATGTTTTTTTCCTACCCTTTGAAACGAGAAGTTTACATGATGAAAACCTTTGTTGAGTGTCTAGGTAGAAGGTATATTGCTTTCCAAAAGGGAGAGTCTAGAGCCTGAGGGAGCTAAGTTAAAACCCTTGCAGGATGATGTATGGGACGACCGCTAAGTCCAGAACTAAACCTTAACTTGTTAAAATCCCTATTGAAACCCAGAGTGAAGGATGGTCGTTGGATTAGAGGTGAGGATAAACCTTAGTCGTCTGATCATCATCGAATATTAGGAATTGGAGGTAGAGCCACAATTAACTAGGTCAACGGATAACCATAGCACCGAAGAATTTGTGACAAAGGCCTTTTGGAAATCCTGGTTCCCTCACAGGGTTCCAACCTTGTTGAAAGTGCATAGTAGAATTTGGGACATGTGTGGATGACATCATAATGATGTAGAGTGCCTGGGTGGCGACCACAATTCCATGGTGAAATTACAAGTGTCGACATCGCATTTGTGGGCAAGTCAAGTGTGGGCCCTATCGGGCGTAAACCTTGATTTGGCACTCTTAAATCCTAGTCGTCGTATATGAGGAAAAAAGGTTCATATCTATTGGATGCAGAGAGGAGTAACTGGACCATCAGATCACGAGAGCTCCCAAGGATGCAACCCTTTACCTTTTCTCCCCAGTTTTGTGATGCCTAGTTGGGAAGGGTTCTGACCCTTTCCTTTACAAGTGTATGAGTGGGAGAAATTTGGGGCACGTGTCAGTGACTTTAGGATGATGCAATCAAATCAGGTGTCATGAAGTTAGTTGCTACTAAGAATTGGACATGTGTCAACACTTGAGTGGATATGAACCCTTATGCCTTGTGATGATGTGTAGTGTCATTCCATTCCACGGGTTTCCATATGGTTGATCCACTTGTCATGAAGATAATGTACCACATGTCTAGAATAATTGAAGTTCCAGCACAAGTTTCGTATGATACCGGAGGATGTGATGACCTTAGAATCTGCATGTCGTGCCATGTCATTGTGCCACGTAAATGTGGTGTCTGGTCAAATTGAAGGGTGTCATTCCATGTCACACCCACGTGTCTGTGGTGTCAGTTGGACCACTGAATCATGAGTGTTAAGATGGAGACTTATGAATTACCCATGGGCCTAGTGCCCGATGGGGTTAGGTGCATGATGCCCGGGTGGGTGAGGTTATCGATGGGGGAAGTTCTATGTTTGGTTATGGTCTCAGGGATTGGATAACCGGATAACTGACAATTGGAAAGGTTTTGGTCGAGTTGAATGTGGAGATCCATTGGATCCTAGTGCTCGATTGGGCATAGAACTCCCTACGAGTTCCATCACCGGATTTTGTATGTGTTTGTAATACATTAGATGGGGTGTGCCACATTGGAGGGTGACATGTAAATCCATGTTGGATGGCATGAGTGACGTGGAGCCATGTGGAGGTAGGAGGAAGAAAGGTTGAAAACTTGAAAAGGACATAACTTTTGACCCCAAGCTCGGTTTTGAGTATGCTAATAGTCGTTGGAAAGATATATATGAGGAAAATTAGATTATGAGAACATAATTGGATTTATATGTGTGATTAAGAAAGGTGGTTTGAGAAAATAAAAGAGGAAATTTGTATATCCCACCAGCCTAAGAGAGTTTAGGGGGTCGGGTGTGTTACACAAACAATGCTAGTATGTATGCAACTGGCACTATATTTTCTAAGATCTCAAAAGTCCCATAATATATTTCTTCCAACTTTGGGCATCAACCTAATCTTAGTGAACTTATTTCTCTTTTACTTTTAGAAAAAACATGTTCACCCACTTTAAAATCTCTAAAAACTCTGTTCTTGTCTACATAGATTTTTTGCTTGTCCCGTGCATCCTTTAAATTATGCCTAATCCTTATCATCTGCTCTTCCATTTCCTTCAACAAATTTGGCCCAATGATAGCTCTGTCTATTGGGTTATCCCAACTCATTGGTGTGTTACACTTCTTTCCATACAATGCTTCAAATGGAGTCATTTATAATGAAGCATAATACCCATTATTGTAAGTGAATTCAACTAAGTGGATATATTCTTCCCACTTTGATGGTTGGTCTATCACATACATTATGAGCATGTCCTCAATTATTATGTTGGTTCTCTCTTTTTTCCCATTTGAATCTGGGTGATACGTCATTTTGAAATTTAAATTTGTCTCAAAGTCTTTGAATAAACCTTTCCAAAAATTGCATGTGAACTTGGGATATCTGTCTAAAACAATTGCCTTGGGTACTCCGTATAGCTTGAAAATTTATTTTGTGTAGATCTCTGCAATGCTTGTTGCCTTGTGTGTAGTCTTCATAGGAATAAAATGTGCAACCTTCGTCAATTTTTACACCAACACCATATGCATCACATGTACTCTTTTGTTGAGTGCATCAACCACCTTATTTTCTTTTCCTTTGATATGTTTAATTTCAAAGTCATATTCACTCTTAAATTTGAGCCATCTAGTTTGCATGGAATTTAATGTTGGTTGTCCAAACAAATGTTTAAGACCATAGTGGCTTGTCCTTAGCTAAAATCTTCTCCCCATGAGGTAATGTCTCCACATTTTTAGTGCATGAACAATGGTTTCTAATTCCAAGTCATGTGTAGTATAATTTATCTAATGCTCTTTTAATTTTCGAGACTCACAGCATAACACATGATCCTTTTGAGTGAGGAGTCCATCATTCCTTTCCTTGCATGTATCAATGTACACCAAAAACTATTCATCCGGACCTGCAATCTTCAAGACTGGTGCACTTGTCAAAATGTCTTCCAGTTGTTGAAATCCCTCTTCACACTTGGAAGTCCATTCAAATTTCACTCCCTTCTTTTGCAAAGAAGTGATTGGATTTGAAATCTTTGAAAATTATTTTATGAATCTTCAGTAATAACCAATGAGACACATAAATTATCTGATCTATGTCTCATTTTTTGGCATTGGCCATCCTTTGATGACCTCTATCTTCTCGGGATCAACTGTCATCCCATCTATTGAAATAATATGCCCCAAGTGGTGAATCTTCTTTTCATAAAAGATTCACTTACTTAGTTTGGCATACAATTTATGCTCTCTTAAAACTTGTAGCACCATTCTTAAATGCTTCTAATGTTCCTCTTATGTCTTTGAGTAGTTGAGTATATCATCTAGGAACATAATCACAAGTGGGTCCATGTATTCCTTGAATACTCCATTCATCATGCACATGAAAACAATTGGGAAATTTGATAGCCCAAATGGCACTACCGTAAATTCATAATTCCCATATCTTGATCTCAACGTTGTCTTGTTGATATCTTCTTCCTTTATCCTCACTTGATGATAACCTGATCTCAAGTCAATCTTGGAAAATATTCTTACACCTTTCAACTGATCAAATAGATCATCAATACTTGATAAAGGATATTTATTCTTTATGGTGACCTTATTCAGCCATCTGAAATCAATACATAGCCTTAAGGTTCCATATTTCTTCTTCAAAAAAAGAACTGGGGCTCCCCAAGGTGACACACTTGGGAATATATACCCCTTCTTTAACTCCTCTTCAAGTTGCATCTGCAACTCTTTCAATTCTGGTGTGCCCATTTTGTAAGGTGTCTTGGACATTGGGGAAACTACTGACACCAAATCAATTGATAAATCATGTCTCTCTTTTGTGGAAATCTTGGGATTTCCCCAAAAACATCTTCAAAATCCCTCAAGATTGGACAGTCTTCAATACTTGTCACTTTTTCTCTAGCTACATCTTTCATATGCACTGCAAAAATTTGACATCCCTACTTGAAACTCTTTTTCAACTGCAAGGATGAAATTTCTCTAACAACTACAACTCTCAGAATGCCTTGAATCTTGCCTTGCTGTCCTTCCTCATCGAGACAAGCGATTGTCTTGTTGTAACACTCAAGGACAACATGGAATTTCTCCAACCAAACCATGCCAATTAGAAAATCATATGAAGCCAATGGTATAATGTTCACATCTACTTTTTTGTTGAGTCCATTCATGTCTATTGGGTAACCTTTAACCAACTCATTGATTTGCCTATTAGCCCCCGTGGCTAATTGAACTAACCAATATTTCTCATTCTTACTCTTTTGTAAGTGAAACATTTCAGCAATGCTAGAGTTTATATAACTGTGGCTATATACATAATCAATTAAAATTGATATGGGATGGTTATCAATCATACTTTCCACTTAAACCATGGGAAATTGATACTTTGATTTCTTGTTGTCCAAGGCTGCATAAATCCTTGACATGTTTTCTCACATGTCTTCCATTATTTCAATCTCCTGGATGTTGTGGATAGCCCTCATTCTTTCACCTTTGTGAGTGAAGTCCATATACAAGTGATTTCCCTCACATCCCCAACATTATACAGGTTGTTGCCTTGGCCTTTTCCCAGATGAATCTGCAATCTTGTGCTCATTTTGGGTCGACTATCTTTGTTGATTTTCTTGTGAGTTGTCAGGCTGCTATATTAAAGATTTTAATGACCTAAAAACATTGAATTGTCAAACCAGGGTAAGTAAACTTAGAGCTGCTACACTGTATGTGCGGGTAAGATTCTAATCCCTATCTAAAGACTATTCTTAGAAGAAAACACAAACTCACTCTTAGAAACTGAATCCTAATGACTACCTTGAAACTTATCATTTCCTATTTAATTCATCAAAAGAGAACAGTTATGTGCTTAAGTGCAAGTACTTCTATCTCTATTCTAATGTGATTTCACAAGACTATCTACCACTATCTTTAACCATTTAATCATCACTATTTCTATCTAAGCCATAACAGAAAGATTATTTCCTAGAATCCTTTTAATCTAAACATCGAAAATAAATCTAAATCTATCCACAGGAAAATAAAGAAATATCCTATTTACCCTACTGGTACTGGAAGCTTCC
>SNQJ01S0028199.1:47850-59883 GCA_010110895.2 Picea sitchensis | reverse complement strand
TTAACCAAAATGTATCATTGTGGATGGAAAGTGTTAAGAATATGGAAGTGAAAATGGGAAAAGGGTAAGAAAAAAGTATTGGATGGAAGCTAAAGAGATGTCAATTTGAAAACTCGTAAAATAATTTGAGAAAAATACATAATTATTTCTTTATAATAGATTTCTTTTTATTATTTAATTTTGCTTTAAAATAATTTAAAATACCAATTACTTTTATGGTGTAAAGAATGTTGTAAAATTGTTTGTGTTTTGTGAATCACGTGCACATATTTTAATGGTTAGTTAACATTTACCTTTATGGTGTAAAGAATGTTGTAAAATTTTTTGTGTTGTGTGCATATATTTTAATGGTTAGTTTTTTTTGTTGTGAGTTAAGATTAACACATAAATTAGGGTAATGTCAAAAGTCATGTGTATATAGAATAGTAAAAATGTCCTATCTTTCATTGGCATTTGAATCGTAGTTGAGATCCTATTGCGAGGTTTTAGTGGTTCTAATGAGCCATGAGCGTCGAAGGCCTCATACAATGATTCACAGTAAGTGGATCTAGTGCAAAGTGGATCTAGTGCAATCAATGGATCACCCATGTTTTATGCAATGCATAACAATGTTGAGGAAATGATGTTAGATGGGAAAAAATATCTACTCATAACAAATCATGTAAAGGATGGGTAAAGCAAGTTGAAACCATGTAAACTACATGTCAATTCAAAGTTCCCAAATATATTTGGGGAACTAATACAATGGAAATAACAATAACGAATTTAATAATATTGTTCTTTTTTTCAAAATAACTAAATTTGAGCAATCTTATATTACCTTTTTAATACTTATCTCTTTCACTCTTACATTACTTGAAACTTTCCAAATATCTTATAAAAAAACTTTAAAATAACAATCATATTACAGAAATTTTGGATTTCTAAAATACATATATGTTAATATTAAGTTTTTTCAAAATAAGTATTTTAAATTTTGATTATATAAATGATATTATTATTTTCAATGTATTTAATCTAAATTTGATTATGATGATGGATTTGGTTGGATTATGCTATACATTGATAAGAGTTTATTGTTATTTAAAAAAAAAAAATAACTTACAAAGAATTATGGAGGCAAATTTTAACTTGAATAAGTAAAAAAACTAATATGATTGCTTTGAAGGACTGGAACTCATTCCTTAAGAAGATTTGTGAATTTTCTAATGTCATGGATAACATTCAAACACTTATTACATAGAAATAGGTTTTTAATTTGGAAGAGAGTTTGGGGTTCAACAACTTGCAAAAGGAAAAGCTAAGGACATTGAACGATATCAAGCAAAAATCCTAAAAATTGGAGGACCTATCCTTATCCCTCACATTCACAAGATCTTCAATTTGTCATTCAAATAGGGTTTCCCTAAGCCATGGACTCAAATTCTGGTTATTCCTATTTTTAAAAGAAGCGATAAAAACAACCCCTCAAATTATAAGGCCATTAGCCCTCTTTTGGCCAAGCTATATATAATTATTTAGGAAAATAAGATTAGCACATGGTTAGAATGTCAAGAAAAGGGGTAAAGGCCAAGCTAGTTTTAGAAGCTACTATTCAGTTGTGGACCATCTAGTTATGCTTAGCATAATTGTAGAGGAATGTCGTAATAATAAAACAATCTCTTGTGTTTCTTTGTTGACTCTATGAAAACGTTTGACATGTGCCTAGAAATAATCTTTGGAACATATTAGAAGAGTTAAAGGTTCCATTTGAGTTGAGAGTTGGAGTGATAGGGTTGTACGAGAATGTTATTTACAAGTTTAGGAACATTGAGGGTTGATTGGAAGAAATTGATTGTAATATAGGAGTGAAGCAAGGTTTTCCCTTGCCTTTTTTAGCATTTACATTGACAAGTTAGAGACATGTTTGGAAGAAGTAGGTTTTGACCATAGATGATTTTAGATAAATGATTTTAGGGGACAAATTTCTCCAATGGGATAATTTTCCATTGTTTTACCCAAAAAAAGATTTTCCAATTTCCATTTTTTCTAAAAATGATTTGCCCAAATTCCATAGAATAAAATTATTTTACCTTAAAAATCATCAAAATTTTATAGAAACTATATAAAATACTTAGAAATTTGAATATTTGTACAAAAATATTGCCAAGCATTTTAAATTTTTCATGTTAAGGACTAGTAAGATTAGTCTAGGTTTCTACATTTTAATATAAATTTCCATCCTTTAAATTATCCTTGGTTTTGACCCTAGGACTACTTTAGCTAGAATAATCATCATATTTTCTCTTTATGTTGATGATATTGTTCTTATTCCAAGGTGTCCCTTTGATCTTGTTAATCAATTAACGATTCTAAAGGATATTTGTTCTAGCATGAGCATGATAGTGAACACTGACAAATAAAAGTTGTGATAATCAAATTCATAATGATTACTTATGCTATTTTTATTTATGATAATAACAACTTAGATGAAGTTACTTCATACAAATATCTCAGAGTCGAACTTCATCACAAACTTAAATGGAACTACAACATTGAGAAAGGGATAAATGAAAGGTGGAAAGACTATTTTGGTCTTGAAAACAACTGTAAATCAATAGACTTCTAGTTGTGAAAATTTTCACTCATGTTATCTTATATGGATGTGAAGTTTGGAGCTACAACGTCTCTATAGAATCATGGAGAAATATCAATAAAATATATAAGTGTTTTATAATTTATAAGCTTAAAATTAAAAGAAATATGCACTATCCTATCCTCCACATAGACACTAGTCTTTCCCCATTGAGAGTATGGCTACGGCTAGGTACCTAATGTACAATCATAAGAGGACTAACATGAAAGACAAGGGGCTTCCTAAGATTGCTTTAAACTCCTATGAAATCCACTTTGTGGTTTAAGATATGTTATCATAAAGATGTCAAGTCTCAGATAAATCATTGGAGAATGGAGGAGGAGATCACTTTATAGAATATGGATACCATTTTTTTTGTAAGAAAAAAAAATAGTGCCTTAAATAATCTGCATACCAGTACACATGACTAAACGTGCCACATGTTCTTCCAACCATATGGAAACCAAAACATGTGGGCTTCGAGAGAAAACATTCATGTTTTTGTTAATGCTTGAGAAAAATTGGAAAAAAAAATGAGTCCTAAACATATCTATAACTATGGTCGCTCTTAACTTTGATTCATAGAAACAAAAAATACAAATAAGAACTAGGAGAACCCAGGGTTCCATTGCCACTTGGAGGTTGTGGCCGTGCAGGAGTGAATACATATGGTTGGTAGCAGGTCGGGCATCCACACTTGANATGGTCGCTCTTAACTTTGATTCATAGAAACAAAAAATACAAATAAGAACTAGGAGAACCCAGGGTTCCATTGCCACTTGGAGGTTGTGGCCGTGCAGGAGTGAATACATATGGTTGGTAGCAGGTCGGGCATCCACACTTGATAGGCTCTCCTGAAAGAGAATCAATCAGAGCATCCAAGTGATGGTTGAGGATATTCTGACGGTGAAGTTGATCAACCATGTCCCTTCTCATGTCGAAGATAAGTTGTATATGTTCTTCTGAGAAACTACAAGTGTTGGGCATCTCTGGCTCAGAGGCTACAATAGGTTGAGGTGCATTGACAAGTTGTGCTATCACCATAATTCTATCCTCGTGCTAAGCTGGAGGGGTCTCTTCCTCAACCATAAATCCTTCCACATCTGACACGAGGTCGACACTCTAAGGCAGTCATCCAAAATTGTGAGGAGGATCCTAAAGGTATGAGGAAGATAACATGAGAGAATCCAGAGGTACTTTAGGAGGAACCATAAGAATCTCTTCCTCGACATAAGACATGGAACTGTCATTGTCCATCCAGTTTTGATCGGACAAGGGGGAAATCTCTAAGGAAGGACCAACAGGGCTTGTGAAAGGGATGAGAGGAAAAATTGGAGTTGAGGAGGGACAAGGTCGATGATGTCTAGCCAAAAAAATGTAATAGGCCAACCCACATTTCGGTTTACTCTCTCACATGGCATTACAAAGGTAGGGGAAAAAATGACAGCCATAAAGGGAGGAGGATGAAAGAAGGGGAAAAAACTAGGAGGGGAGAGGAAAACTAACAACCAAACCAAAGAAAAATGGAAAAAGCCATGGCTTACCTCCATAAAGGCAGTGGAAATGACAGTGAAAATATCCATAAGCACCAAATTGATAGCTCTTAGCCACCTCGTACCTTCTCTGTGAGACCTCAACATTTTTTGTTAGTGAGCCATTAAAACTTCCACCTTACACAGGTGCACTACCATCCTCCTCAATTGAATGTTTCTCATATTGAAGATACGGGGAGGAAGGATGGCGATAGGGAGTGTTAAATTCTCCCGGTGCATGTGTGTCAGATATCACCCCATTTGGGGGAGGACAATCGTTGAGTGCAATCTCCCCACATTGAAGAAACAACTGTGGTGCAGGGTGATGATGAGCCTTGATCATGATATCCTCTTCTTGAGAAGAAACTCCCTTATTATCTAGTTTATCAACTACCTTATTTGCATCTCGTTGCACATTAGAGGGGATAAGGGTGAGAGAAGGATGAAGAAGAGTGTGCAAAGTGTCAAGAGGTCCAAGAAGGCACCAACTTGGGGAGACTTTCTCAAGATCATTCCCATTTATGATTTTGGTGGCAAGCGAGATAATCACTATAGAGTCCCCTTCAATAATTAAATGATTCAGATTTAGACTGGATGCTAATTGGATTCCTCGTATGAGACCCAAAAGATACGAAAATTTGTTGGAGTCATATCCTAGAAGTCCAGCTAATATGTATTTGATTTTTCATGTACAGTCCCGAAGGACTACTCCAAATACCATAGGGATGGGATTTCCCTTTGAAGCACCATCAAAGTTCATTTTGAAGAAACCTAGAGGGGGGAAGTGCCAAGAGGAGGGGCTATGGGAAAGGGAGTTGGGATTGGGGGTAGTATTGGATGGAGTTTCGTGTAATTTTATCTTTCAAGTTGAGAGGATGAGAGTTTATTGGGGGTCACAAGAGAGGTATTCCTTATGGATGGTAGCAAGTCGGGCATCTACACTTGACAGGCTCTCCTGAAAGAGAATCAATCAGAGCATCCAGGTTACGGTTGAGGATATTCTGATGGTGAAGATGATCGACCATCTCCTTTCTCATGTCAAAGATAAGCTGCAAATGTTCTTTTGAGAAACTGCAAGTGTTGGGCGTCTCTAGATCAGAGGCTACAATAGGTTGAGGCACATTGATAAGTTGCGCTATCACCATAATTGTTTCCTCGTGCCAATATGGAGGGTTGTCTTCCTCAACCATAAATCCTTCCACATATGACACAGGGTCGACTCTCTGAGGCAATCATACAGAATTGTGAGGGGGATCCTAAAGGTCTGAGGAAGATAACATGAGATAATCCAAAGGTACTTTAGGAGGAACCATATGAATCTATTCCTCGACATAATCCATGGCACTGTCATCGTACATCCAGTTTTGAATGAACAAGGGGGAAATATCTAAGGAAGGACCAACAGGGCTTGTGAAAGGGATGGGAGGCAAAATTGGATCTA
The DNA here is from genome assembly GCA_010110895.2 of Picea sitchensis. Taxonomy (NCBI): domain Eukaryota; kingdom Viridiplantae; phylum Streptophyta; class Pinopsida; order Pinales; family Pinaceae; genus Picea; species Picea sitchensis. The sequence goes on along the minus strand of SNQJ01S0028199.1, from coordinate 54,296 downwards.
AGGAGGGACCAGGTCGTTGATTTCTAGCCACAAAATTGTAATAGTTCGGCCCACATTTCGGTTTACTCTCTCACATGACATTGGAAAGGCAGGGGCAAAAATGACAACCATAAAGGGAGGAGGACAAAAGAAGGGGAAACAACCAAGAGGGGAGAGGAAAACTAACAACCAAAACAAATAAAAATTGCAAAATCCATGCCTTAACTCCATAAAGGTAGTTGAAATGAAAGTGAAAATATCCATAAATACCAAAATGATGGTTCTTAGCCACCTCGTACCTGCTCTGTGAGACCTCGGCATTTGTTGTGGGTGATCCATTAAAAATTCCACCTTACGCAGGTGCACTACCATCCTCCTCAATTGAATGTTGCTCATATTGAAGATATAGGGAGGAAGGATGGTGGTAGGGAGTGTTAACTTCTCCCAATGCATGTGTGCCAGATGTCACCCCATTTGGGGGAGGAAAATCTCTAAGTGCGATCTCCCTACATTGAAGTAACAGTTGTGGTGCGAGGTGATGGTGAGTCTCAATCAAGATATCCTCTTCTTGAGAATAAACACCCTTATTATCTAGTTTATCAACTACCTTATTTTCATCTCGTTGCATATGAGAGGGGATAAGGGTGAGAGAAGGACGAAGAAGAGTGTGCAAAGTGTCAAGAGGACCAAGAAGGCGCCAACTCGAGGATACTTTCGTAGGATCAATCCCATTTATGATTTTGGTGGCAAGCGAGATAATCACTCTGGAGTCCCCTTCAATAATTAAATGATTCAGATTTAGACTGGAGGCTAATTGGATTCCTCATATGAGACCCCAAAGATATCAAAAGTTGTTGGATTCATATCCCATATGTCTAGCTAATATGTATTTGATTTTTCATGTACAGTCCCGAAGGACTACTCCAAATACCATAGGGATGGGATTTCCCTTTGAAGCACCATCAAAGTTCATTTTGAAGAAACCTAAAGGGGGGAAGTGCCAAGAGGAGAGTCTATGGGAAAGGGAGTTGGGATTGGGGGTAGTATTAGGTGGAATGTCATGTAATTTTAGCTTCCAAGTTGAGAGGATGAGAGTTTCTCGGGGGTCACAAGAGAGGTCTTCCTGGGTTCAAAGTTGGGCACAAATGGTTTCCTGTATATTTCCAAAAATATTTGACCATATGTGATAAGGGGTAGAATTTTGGGAGTGGAAGATACGCCTATTTCATTGTTTCCACATTTGTTAAACAATGAATCATGGTAGAAGCTTCCAAGTCATGTTTAAAATGGAGTTTTTGTAAGCCTTGGTTCCCCAATTCACGATGGTGTTTATAATGTTGTCTCTTCCTATATTGGTTTTCCTAAAAATATGAGAGGCCTGATCCCCGATCTCCCCACAAATGGAGCATTGATTGAATATGTGCTTCATTGACTCTTCATGTTGCTGACATAAATGAAAATTCGAGGGTTTAATGAATCCTCATTTTTTGAGGTTGTGCCAGGTAAGGATTTGATTTTGTACCATGATCCAGAGAAAAGTAGATACTTTCAACCATAATTTTGATCTCCGGATAATGTTCTAGATGTGATCTTTTGGATGGATGTGGAAATTATCCTAAAGGATGTAGGCCTCTTTGATTGTGAAAGTACCTAAGGGGGAATGCCCCCAATGTAGAATATTTGGTCCATCCTCGATACTAATTTTCCTTTGGGAAACAATTTTACACCAAGGTTGTAAGTCACATTCTATAAGAGTATTGAGGTCGGTAGGAAGAGTTTTCCAGCTCTACCAAGGGGGATGATGTGAAACGTTTAACCAGAGGTCCACAACCTTGAGGGCCTCCAACTGTTGCATGTGGTTTTGAATGGGGTACATGATATCCAAGGAGTGAAATGGAGTTAGTTGTTTCCATGATTACATCCAAAACAAAGCACTCTAACCATTCTATATTTCCTAGAATGCATGCATTTGAATGAAAGGTCGATTTCGTCAGGATGCATTCCAAATATTAGAGCCTTGGATCTGATCATTGAATAGAATTAGTTGTGCCTTAGTGGTATGTGGGGCATATATTTTATTCCAAAGCTTAGCCCATAGTTCAGTTGGATACTTGAGGCAACACCACCAAATGTTTTCTCCAATTATGTTATTCAGTTGTCCAGGGTCCCTAAGGCCAAGTCCTCCAATGGACTTTGGCTTGCATACTTTCTCCCATCTAACAAGAGCCCATTTTTTGCCTTTATCATGACCATGCCAGAGGAAGTTCCTCTGCATATTTAGTATGATTTTAATAATAGTTTGCAGGAATGAGAAGAGGTAGAAAGGGATATCTTGTAGGACTGATTTGATGAGAACCAGTCTGGAAACAAGATTTAGGGATCTGAAAGTCCAGGTGTTCAAGCGATTGGAAAGGGAGAGGAGAAGGGAATCCCAACAATTTTTTCGTGTAGCCAAATGNAGGTAGAAAGGGATATCTTGTAGGACTGATTTGATGAGAACCAGTCTGGAAACAAGATTTAGGGATCTGAAAGTCCAGGTGTTCAAGCGATTGGAAAGGGAGAGGAGAAGGGAATCCCAACAATTTTTTCGTGTAGCCAAATGAGATAAAGGAATTCCTATGTAGTTAGATGGACAGGAGCTCCTGGGTATGCACATAAGGCGAGAGATGTGATGTTGGACTACAGGGGGATTCTTGAAAAAGAAAAGTTGGGATTTATCCAAATTAAAGGTTGTGTCGGAGGCTTCACTAAAGTTTGAGAGGATATAATTGTTGTTGGTGGCTTCCTGTGTGGTAGGAGTGTTCATCAATATGGTATCATCCACAAATTGGCTATGTGAAACAACAGGCTACATGCGATGTAAAGGAATACCTTGAAGAGAACCTTCCACTATAGAAGTTGTGATATAGCGTCCCAAGCCTTCTTCCATGATGGAAAAAAGAAAGGGTGATAGAGGGTCCCCTTAACGAATGCCTCAGCAGGGAGAAAAATGTTGGGAGGTTACTCCATTAACCAAGATAGAGAATAAAGTAGAGGAAGTGAGTTTCATTATCAAAAGGATCCAATGCCTGCTAAAACCAAAAGATGAAATAAGGGAGTGCATGCATTTCCAACTAAGGTGATCAAAAACTTTGTAAATATCGAGGTTAATGAGCATACCTGGGGTATGAGTAGGCTTGAGTGCGTGGATCACTTCATGGAACAAAATAACACTATCCATGATTTGGGGCCCTTCAAAATAACCTAATTGTTCCTTGGAGATAATGAAAGGAAGGATGGGTTTGAGTCGGAGAGCAATGAATTTGGTGATTATCTTGTAGATTACATCGCAAAGTGCAATGGGCTGCAATTTCTTTGGGTTAGTGACTCGTTCTTCCTTTGGGATTAGAGTGAGAAAACTAGCATTGATGGTCGAGAGTAATTTCCCTGAAGTCTTGTATTCCTCCACTATTTTCCATAACTCTTCTCTTATCATCGACCAACAAAAGTGGAAGAAGTTTGTTGTGAAGCCATATGTCCCTTGTGCCTTTCCAAGGGGAATTTCCTTGACAACTTGATCCACCTCTTCTAGGGTAATTGGCCTCATTAGGGATTGATTTTGATCAGGTGTAATAAGGGATGGAATGTGTTGGGTTACTCTATTGATGGATGGGGTTTGATCAATGGGAGACTCTGATAAAATCTCTTTATAATAGTTTATCAGTTCAGTTTCTAATCCCTCGTGGGCCATAATTGGGTTGCCTTGTGCATCTTCAAGATTCATGATATGATTAATGTATCGTTTGTGTACCATGGAGCAATGAAATAATTTTGTATTCCTTTCCCCTTTGTTGAGATATTGCACTCAGGATTTATATTTCCAAAGGATTTCCCCTTGCTTGTGTCATTCCTCTAGTTGTTGTTTAAGTAGATCCTCCTCCCTTCTCAGAGCATCCAAGTGACCTTGCAAAATGGATTCTTGTTGGATTTCTTCCAGATGTTGCTCCAAAGTCCTCTTCTCCTGAAAGATATTTCCAAAAACATTCTTATTCCAATATCGAATCTATTGCTTGAAGTTTTTTAGTCTTTGTTGGAATTTGTACATTCATGAACCATGTGATATTTTTGCATTTTCCCACCAAGTTTTGGAGAGCTCTGGGAAATCAAGATGGGTTAGCCAATTTTTTTCAAATTGGAATGATTTAAATTTGGGTGTGGCTATTGTATCAATCCATAGATGTACTGGCCAATGATTTGAACCCAATTTTGGGAGGATACTTTCTTCAATCGAGGGTCCCTCAAGCATCAGGGTTTCTGAAATGAGAAAATGATCAAGTATCCAGACAATTTTTTGGGATCCAGATTGTTTATTGGACCAAGTAAAGGAGCCATTCCTGTATTCTATGTCGATTAGCTTTAGATGATCAATGAGGTCCCAGAACTTACCACTATCTTGTTCTAGTCGCCTCAAGCCCCCTCTTTTTCTTTGAGAGTGAGGATGATACCAAAGTCTCCTCCGAGAATGTAACATTTTTTTCCTATCAATATACCCAGTTATGAGAGACTATTCATGAATAGATATTTTTACTGATTATTTTGTGGACCATAAGAATTTGTGAGCACACCCTCCTTGCTGGAACCAATGGCATGATAAGGCACTGACAGTGTGTTAGTTGTAGAGAAGGGTTGATAAAAAATTACCATGGAAGGGTTCCAGATGATTGCTAGTCCTCTTGTTGAACCTTTTGAATCATTGTAGATGAAATTGCAGTGCCTCCAACATATCCTAAATACTTCTTATGCTGCTTCGCCTACACATTTTGTTTCCTATGGAAAAATATTATTCGTATCCTCTGTCATTATGTTATTACGAAGAATTATTTGTTTGGATATTCCATTTAGAACTCTTACATTCCATGTGACGATATTCATCATTAGGAGTTAGGTGGGGGAGAGAATAATCCATCGGTGAGACAGTGGATCTGTCCTAAGTTGATCATAAAGTGACCTACCTCTTTAATCAGTTGTTGCGTCGATTTGTGCCCACGTCGCTTACCCTCTTTAGGAATTCCTCTAGGGTTTGGACTTGGATATGAACTTATACCCAACCTGGAAGTGGCACCTACTATGGAGTCTATGAAAACTTTGTGGACTTTTTGGAGCTTCTCTACCAATATAGATTGTAGTTCCTTCTTGTTGAAAGAATCCTCCATCTTTTCTATATCTATGTCAGTGATTTCTCGTTCATTCATATGCATGATAGTGTCTGTCCCTTCATTTGAGCCTTTTTCTGGATCCAACTGAACTGGGGAACTAGGCTTGATGATTTTCTCTAAGACTGTATCTAGAGATTGTTTGGATTTTTCTTTATCAATGCGTGGGTCACCCAGTTTATAGGTATTTTCCACTTCCTCTGCATCTGATAGATTATTTAGAGCGTCAAAAGAGTTGCTAGTGGGAATATTCTTACCTACCCCCTGACTGGGTTTGTTTTGAGGTTTTCCATGCCTCGTTACTTGTGTGAAACTATCTAATTTTGCCTCCATTGTTAGTCGTGTTGGGGCATTGAGGGGGATATATTGAAAGAGATGTCCATGCTCATGACATTTTTGGCAACATAAGGGTATGTGTTTGTAATCTATAGTTTGGATCTAATATTCATCCTGATATTCTATGGTGACCGAACCTAAGAAGGCCTTGGAGATGTTAATATACATGAAGATCCGGGCATATGATGTATATCGCCTCTACTTTGTTTCTTTTGAGAATTTTACATATCATCCCAGTGTATTGTTGATACCCTTTAGGATTGTTTTGAGCCATAAATCCTGGGGAAGGGAGTAGAGGTGAATCCAGAATGGCGCAAAGGAGAAATCCTATTTTTCTGGGAAGAAGTGATTTGTCCAAAATCTAAGATATAACCCTGCCAAATTGAAGAAATATGGGTTTTTTTTCAAAGACCCAGTCCTTGTCTTCAAGATTGTAGAAAATGATCTTGAAGAAGCCTTTCGAGCTGAACTAGAGTTCATAGTCCTCTTTTGGGTTCCACCAAGTTTTGATCCATCATGTGAGTTTTCTTTCAGAGGGCCATAAACATAAAAAATTTCTAATCAGGGCATGGTCTCTCATGAATTGAGTGTGTTCACCAACTCTAGTAGAATTTATCACATATCTTGGTGCTTTAGTTGTGTGGGGAATGCATTTCCTTGGCTCCTAAGTGTGATATGCCTTTGGATGATATGTTTCTACTTCCACCTCCATATATTTTCTGAAACTTTTTTCATCTTGTAGGAATCACTCTCAAAGATGAGGCAATGGCTCAAATGGCAGTCGCTTGGCTCAGGCTCTTTATTTTTCATTTGCATTTGAATATGAGGGGGTTTGCACGCCCCCTTTTGGATCCATGCAAAACGATCATTCGCACCACCCGTGATTTTTTTTGTGCCTTATATCAAAGAGAAAGCTTGGTTATTGTAGGGTTAGAAGTG
>SNQJ01S0028199.1:33200-47800 GCA_010110895.2 Picea sitchensis | reverse complement strand
AGATTGTAGTTCCTTCTTGTTGAAAGAATCCTCCATCTTTTCTATATCTATGTCAGTGATTTCTCGTTCATTCATATGCATGATAGTGTATGTCCCTTCATTTGAGCCTTTTTCTGGATCCAACTGAACTGGGGAACTAGGCTTGATGATTTTCTCTAAGACTGTATCTAGAGATTGTTTGGATTTTTCTTTATCAATGCGTGGGTCACCCGGTTTATAGGGATTTTCCACTTCCTCTGCATCTGATAGATTATTTATAGCGTCAAAAGAGTTGCTAGTGGGAATATTCTTACCTACCCCCTGATTGGGTTTGTTTTGAGGTTTTACATGCCTCGTTACTTGTGTGAAACTATCTAATTTTGCCTCCATTGTTAGTCGTGTTGGGGCATTGAGGGGGAGATATTGAAAGAGATATCCATGCTCATGACATTTTTGGCAACATAAGGGTATGTGTTTGTAATCTATAGTTTGGATATAATATTCATCCTAATATTCTATGGTGACCGAACCTAAGAAGGCCTTGGAGATGTTAATATACATGAAGATCCGGGTATATGGTGTATATCGCCTCTACTTTGTTTCTTTTGAGAATTTTACATATCGTCCCAGTGTATTGTTGATACCCTTTAGGATTGTTTTGAGCCATAAATCCTGGGGAAGGGAGTAGAGGTGAATCCAGAATGGTGCAAAGGAGAAATCCTCTTTTTCTGGGAAGAAGTGATTTGTCCAAAATCTAAGATATAACCCTGCCAAATTGAAGAAATATGGGTTTTTTTTCAAAGACCCAGTCCTTGTCTTCAAGATTGTAGAAAATGATCTTGAAGAAGCCTTTCGAGCTGAACTGGAGTTCACAGTCCTCTTTTGGGTTCCACCAAGTTTTGATCCATCATGTGAGTTTTCTTTCAGAGGGCCATAAACATAAAAATTTTCTAATCAGGGCATGGTCTCTCATGAATTGAGTGTGTTCACCAACTCTAGTAGAATTTATCACATATCTTGGTGCTTTAGTTGTGTGGGGAATGCATTTCCTTGGCTCCTAAGTGTGATATGACTTTGGATGATATGTTTCTACTTCCACCTCCATATATTTTCTGAAACTTTGTTCATCTTGTAGGAATCACTCTCAAAGATGAGGCAATGGCTCAAATGGCAGTCGCTTGGCTCAAGATCTTTATTTTTCATTTGCATTTGAATATGAGGGGGTTTGCACGCCCCCTTTTGGATCCATGCAAAACGATCATTCGCACCACCCGTGATTTTTTTTGTGCCTTATATCAAAGAGAAAGCTTGGTTATTGTAGGGTTAGAAGTGTGTTGTCATACAAACCCTAGCCTCCATCCACTCCATCATTCTTTAACACATTTCAGAATATGGATACCATTAAAAATACTATCACATATAAATTTAGGGAGAAATTGTGGTGTGATAAAGAATTAGAGTATACGAATAAATTATTATACTATAAAGTGATCATTAACCCTAACATAGATTATCAAAATTATATTTTTATATAGCTAGCATAGATAAGAAAACCAACATATATAGCTAGCATAGATAAGAAAACCAACATTTCTAAAATAAAAATAAAAACCTCTCATGATCTCCATAATGAAACATGACATTGTACAATTCTTAAAACATCATGGGATGAAAGAATATATCATCCTTTTGATACTAAGAAGGTGGAAGATGAAAATATTTCTCTTGAATGCCTTGCATATTCCCACATTAGATCTCACCCAAAATATTTGTAACAATATTGACTCCTCCCTATTAACTCATCAAAACTATGAAGATTTAGGAAAAAAAAAATCAAAAACTAAAAAAAAAAAAAAAAAAAAAAATTTAAAGTAAAAAAAAAATGAATCCCTTACCCTTTCTGGATTAACATTTGATAGACCAAAGTTAGTCTCAATGAACAGTAATAGTGGTCATCATCATGGTTATCAATGGAATGAAGACAACAATTAAATAATACACACACATATGGAAATTAATTAAATAAATTTATTAAGAAAAAAACTAATTTTATATATGGTGGATATATAAAATAAATGTGATCATGAAAAACATTTGATCTCATGGTGTATTTACTCTTTCTATTCTTATTTATTTAAATAACAATACCTGAAAATTTTCAAATATCTTATAAAAATTCTTAGTTTATACAACTTTTTACCTCTTATTCATCGTTCATCACCTCTCTCCACGTGTGAATGTGTGTCGTTATTCTCACCTTTACAATATTAAATAAAAAATATGCTCAATCTATACAAAATTGTTAAGATGTTTGCAACCCAAGCCTCTTATTTTTAAAATTCTTGGCTTTGAAACAATAATTGTGGGCCTCCTTTGAAACACAAATAAACACAATCTTTCAAGTTTTGATGAAATCTAATATGTGGTACATTGAAACCTTTGTAAACTATGTACATGAATTTGAACTAGAAATGTACAATGACATTCAACTCATCCAAAATGGATTGTCATAATAGGGGATCTTTAGGCATCAGACAAAGACAAATTCAGAAGGGAGCTACTATCAAATACAAGGGGATCATTCAATAGATCCTAGAATTATAAATTTGTGCTAAATAAAGAAACATTGAAACCCCTTTTGTGCATATTCGAGGCACACTCTTGTTTAAGGATTCAAACTTTGTTACTCACTTGTTGTATCAAGCCCAAAATAATATCTCTCCAATTTCCATTGTTTCTAATGCTACTGATTATTATTTGCTAGCCAAGCAGGAAGGTTTTGATACACATTATGCATAATTCATGTTATATCACCAGGCTTGATACTTTTAAATAGCAGTTCCCCCCAATAAAATAATGGTAAGACTGTTAAACCGCATTGTGTGTGTGTGTGTGTGTGTGTGTGTGTGTGTGTGTGTGTGTGTGTTTTCTTCTTTGTATGAATACCATCAACCTGCTTGCTTTTAAGTTTCACCGCCAACTATAAAGAAATAAGAATCTATTACATATGCACAAAACAAATGTGGGAATATTTCAAGGAACAATGACTTACTTACCTCTACATTTTTAATGTACACAAAAACTAGATTCCATTGTAGGTCACTTGCTACAACCAACCATGGACATGACTAAAGTAGTGATTTGTTGGAACATGATAGAAATTGAAACCCAAATTTAAGTAATTCCTCTACAAATAAATTGATTTTATCCATGGTTTCTATGCTCTTCAAATACCCTAGCCCTTGTGGCTAAGTAAAGTGAAGTTAAATCCCAATAAATATGTAAAAGGGTAAGCGATCAAGAGGAAGTAGATTAGAAACAACTTTGCATGGAGGCATCCAAATGATTGACAATCAGGTAGTTTTCGTATTTCATGATTATGTCACATTAATAGAAGATGGAACGATGCATGTAACTTTAATGTCCCCTTCCAATTGATGGAGGATGAATCAATAGCCTATATGACTCCTGTAACTTATAGTCAGTAAGAAAAAAAGGGAGTCAAGGAGGTTTATTTGGTTTCATTGGGTTAAAAGAATAATAAATGCTAAAAGTGACATTAAATAAAAAAATAATTATATTTAATTGGAATTGGAGGGAAAGTAAGAAAGGGTTTGATTTGGTCAAAAAAGGGAAAGATTTAGAAGGTCCAAAGGGAGGATAAATAGAGGGATAACCCTTCTCTTTGGGATTATGTTTTATGATATCTTGTTGATGTTCTTCTTGAGTCAAGTTTTCATTAAGGGTAATAAAACTCCTTCCATTTCAGTTTAGTTTTGGTGGTGCAATTGTTGTGGTGAATTCCCCTTTGGATCGGGTTTCCTTCGATCCAAGATAGAAGGAAAACAAATGGACACTAACTTCCCATTAAGACTAATTTATATGTTCATTAATGAAATTAGAAGAGAGAGAGAAATAGAAAAAGGTAGATGGCTTACCTCTTTCCTGTAGGTTGTCCTCACTGCTCCAACTATTGAACTTGATCTCCAAGCTCCTAGTATGGAAGTAGCCTTCCTGCAAGAGACGAGACAATCCTCTTTTGCTACTATATATATTTAGATGAAAGTATATTTATATACGCTGAACTTAAACAAGACAAAGATAAACATCCATGAAATGAACAATTTTGACGTTAAGAGAAATAGGTCAAGTTATATATTAATAATGGAAAACATGGAAAAAGTTACAACCTTGTTATGTTGTTTTATATTTCCTCCAAGATCTCCTTTTTCCATCCCATTTGTGCCACAAGATGATAGGTATGATGATATGAACTATTATCTTCCCCCTCCTCTTGAATGTCACAATATCATAGGCATGATATTCCCAAGTTCCCCTCCCTAAGCTCTCACATAAGGAATTTAAATAATTCTCCATTTGAGAACTAAATCAACAATCCAAGGAGAATATCACTCACTAGATCCACTAAATTTGGATCTCCAAGAATTTTAGAGAGAAAATATCTCTCAAGAAGTTTAGGGAGAAAATATCTCAAGGATTTTAGAGAGGAAATATCTCTCAAGATCCATAAAATTAAGATATTGGTTTGAGAAAATATCCCAACCATCCATGAGACTCTCAACTTCTCCTTGAGATTAGGAAACTAGATGTGACGTGGATTCTTACACTAAATTGATTTCCCATTTTCAATAAAAATGAATAATACATGCGAACATAGTATTTTGACATTCATATGATAAATGTATCCCCCAAAATGTCTAGGGATCATGAAAAAAAATACCTCACTTAAGTGTGACAAATAGGTGTGTAACAGATTCTCCCTAAAGTGTGATATTAGAAGAAAAGTTGATGGACGAAACACTTTAAAAATATGTGTGCAAAAGGTGTTGGAATAGGAGATTCAGGAGGAAGATGCAAACAACCATCGAACATTATATATGTATGATTCTCGAGGTAGGCATACCCATGATCGGAATACACTTGATTGAAAGCATGGCCTCCGACCAATACACCAAAAATACATGAAATTACTGACTAAGGATATGGCCACCAAAATACAATGTGGATCCATACCTTTTATGACGCGATCAAGTCGTAGCTATGAAAGAATACACAGTGGAGCTACGGTATGACAAAACATAGCCACGAAAGAATACAAATTGGATCTTTGTGACAAAATATACATCAGTGATATTTCCAGCATGATGATGATACTGGAATCTTCTAAGTACTCAAATAGTTTTCATCACAACCTGGGTGTCTCAGGAGTTCCCAGGGTCTTCGTCTCAATCCTGCAATGGTACACATCTAGCCATTTGAATAGATGTCCCGATGTCAAACATGGTAGAAACCACTTGATTACTGGTCATTGATTCATATTGTTCACAAGTGCGAGGGAAATCACCAATGATGACAATGATTCCTAAGGTACCCTAGTACATTCCAACGAATGTGAACAAATGAGCCGATGTTGAACACTCATGGAATCATTTAATTGAATGTCAGTGATGTAATATCATTGTCAGAAGAGAGGAAACATACCATTGAGGCATGTAGGTTCCAAGGTACTAATTATTTTATAATTATAATTCCTGTATAATGTGTTGAAGTCGACAAGAAAAGACTCATTGAAGGAGGGCCATGATGTATCCACCATCATCGACACAAAACTGACATAGGAAAGTGATATGAGATGATAGATCAAATGAGTATCGACTGACACAGGAATGAGATGTTGCAGAATGGTTGATTAAGTTGGAACTTCCCTTGAACATTATGTTGCATGACAAGTGACTTGGCATCATTAACTCGAGCAGAAGAGGACCAAAATATAGTGCAACAAACACCAGGGAACTCTTCAAATTACGGAGTAGGGATAAATCATGTGATTGGTATGACTCATATACAAGTAGATTAACCAACTATAAGACAATACAAAACATGTTCCATGTTCAAGGGAGACAACAAATGGCTTCCATAATTCTTTCCAAAACTTGACCCACTTCTCTCAAAATTCCCCCCCACCATGAACACTGAACACCTATTTTCTTTTTTAATGAGCTTAAGGAGGATAAAAAATACTTGGTATAGCTCATAATCGATGAGTCCCTTATCATATGTTTAACAAACTTGAAGAAGGAGGGGTTCGGTCCCATATGGGTCCTTCAATGTGTAATTTTACGAGCCCAAAGAAGATAAACTTGTGGTCTTTTCACGTTTAGAGGGTCTGAAAAGATCTTAAAGAACACTCCAAGAGTGTTCTTTTTCATAAATTTAGTCCCCCAAGCCTGAAAAAGTGTAAAACAATACCAGGGAGAACTCTTCTAGTCAAGACTAACTAGAGTATTCCTTTTTTGTAATTAATTCGTCTGTTCCAAAAAAGGGTTAAAATTACATCGAATAAACACCCTTTCAAATCATTTTAACGAGTGTGAAAGGAAACAAGATCACTCGACAATATTTTCATGTTTAAACGAGACTGAAACAGAGTCTGAAACTATGCTTGGGGTTGGTTTCATTTTTATAGGAGTTTGAAAAAGAGGATAAAATTGTGCTCGAGGTTGGTTTCATTTTTACATGAGCTTGAAATAGAGGATAAAATTGTGCTTGGGGTTGGTTTCATTTTTACACAAGCTTGAAGAAAAAGATAAAATTGTGCTCGGGGTTGGTTTCATGTTTACATAAGCTTGAAATAGAAGATAAACTATGCTCGGGGTTGGTTTCATTTTTACATGAGCTTGAAACAGAGGATAAAATTGTGCTCAGGGTTGGTTTCATTTTTACACAAGCTTGAAATTGAACATAAACTGTGCTCAGGGTTTTGGTTTCAATTTTAAATGAGCTTGAAACCAACAATGAACTATGCTTAGGCGATACCTATTATCGGGTTTTCTTCCCAACATGATGTCCAAAGGTTGGTACTTTCCCCCTAGCATGATTGAAAAAATTTAGAGGCTTAACCCCAACATGATGTCCAGAGGCTGGAGACATGCTACCCAAGCTTCATTTCATCCTTCGACTCTTCTTCTGCACCTGAAACGACTACTGGATACTAATAGGAATAATTTCACCAGAGAGGAAGGAAGAAAGAGGATCAACTGACACATGCAGACGAAATAAAGGTTTAGGTACTAGATTTAGTGACAAATCAAGTAGAGGGGAGTCTGTTTAATTTTTTAATGAGATTGACACTGAAAGAGAACTATGCTCATGGTTATCTGATTCATTTTTTAATGATCTTGACACAAAAAGCAAACTATGCTCATGGGTATATGTTTCATTTTTTTAACGAGTTTTACATAGAAATAAAAATATGCTCATGTGGGTTTGTTTCATTTTTTAATGAGCTTGACACATAAAATGAACTATGCTTATGTGGGTCTATTTCATTTTTTAACGAGCTTGACACAGACAATGAACTATGCTCGTGGTCATCTATTTCATTTTTCAGCGAGCTTGACACAGGAAAAGAACTATGCTCGTGACCCTTTACCATGGATTCTAAGAGGTGTTCATCAGAAGGAAGAACAATGCTCTGGAAGGAATACATGTCAAGGGACTCATTAGGGGTAACAAGGGGAATATTAGGCTCCAAATCCCCTATTGATTGGTTCACCATGTCAACTACCGGATCTAAGTCCAAAGTATATGAGCATGCAACAAGAGGCTCCTTATCATTAACAATTGAAGGCATGGGACATGATGCCACATAATTAACCTATGGCAGGGAGGATACCACTTGTATAGAAGGAACATTCAGGGGAGTTGGATGTTCTACAATCAGATCAGGACCAATGAACAAAAACTGGTCAATGGTCACAATGTTTCTATTACGAGGGAAATGCATCACTCGAAAGAGTGTGGACACGACATATTTCATAGAATAAACATAGTCCCACCTAAGGAGAAAATAAAAGTCCAATGGGCCTTGGATTACCATAACATCGATATAGAAAATTTTCCCTCCTAAGTATGAAGTCATCATTTGAGTTCATTGTCGTGTTTGGTTTCATCTTGGAGAGAGTTTGGAGGCATATCAGCCTGCACAGGGGGTTTTGTGGAATTTTTCTAGAGGAGGCCAATATTTAGATTTGCAGGTGCTAAGAGGGTTTCACTCAGCTAGGAAAGATGACACCCCCAAGGGTTGAGAAGGGGTTGTCCTGTGAAGCCCCACTAGACGTCCTACAATTTTCTTGTGGGGACCTTTGTGAATATGGGGTTGCAATAGTTCACCCGCTCGAGATTGTGAGGGCTATGATGGTTGTTTGCAGAGCATAAAAAGAAGGGCTAGGCTCAGGGAGCCTTGGACATCAAAGATTGACATCATTCCAAGTTTTCTTATTGTTTCGGTAGTAGATTTTGCAGTTTCTTGGAAGCCATTATATTTGTGTACTTAGGAGTATTATGAAGTTGTTATTACAACCATTAGATATCATTGTATTACTAATATTTTTGGGAGCTTCCATTCATAATAAGATTCCATCGTTATCTACTTTATTTCTTGTGTAATGGATGCATGCAATGTGTTTGGAAATATTCCTATTTGAGAAAAAAATTGAAAAATAGTTAACAACACCATTAATATAAGTATTTGGCACTTTACATAAGAAGAAATAACAATTTGGGATAGAAAAAATAATATATCTCCACCTAGCCTAGTTGGGGTCATTATAGTGGCATCAGAGCTAGTAGTGGGAGAAAACCCATGGATTAGTTGTAGTGGTAATTTTAGGCTTTCACTTGGTTTGATAGAAATGTTGTACGCACAAGGGTTAACAAGACTCTTGTATGTTTCTTTAGAAGGAGTACTAGGAGTACTTTAATAATTATTGTATGCTCTTCAAGGGGTTGAGTGCATATTTGAAAAGACAAATTTTGCAATTTTTTTTTTATGGTCAACAACTCTTAATCCACAAGTAAAGTACTTGTTTTTTAATCTAAAATAAAATAATTATAGATTTGCACACTAGTTATTGCTTTAAAAGAAAATAGAAGCTAAGGTGCCATGCTGGTGTTACTAATGGGTGTCATGTGGTGGTAGATTGGTATTGGTTAAGTCAATGCTAAAAAGTATATTTTCTTATTAGATATCAATTTCATACATTCCCAAGGGTATTTTTGATAAGAAAAAAAGTTGTTAAGTTTTCTTTGCATTGGAAAGAAAGAATGAGAGGGAATTCCCCTTCTAAAGTGGTCGAACATAACAAGGATGGGACAAATCCAAAAATAAATGGATATTTTGATAATTTCTTGACATGTTCATAGGGTACATTTATGAAAAGTTACAATCATTAATAATTACAATATAAACATATATATTATTACATAAAAAGTAATAGATGTTTATGTATATTACAATTCATCCCTCTTGGGATTGCTTCATCCTCTAAGCATAGAGGTCCATCCCTCTTGGGAATGCTTCATCCTCGAAACATTGATGTCCGAGATAATATATTTTCTCCATGTTTCTTTTGCACTAGGTAAGATATTGTTGACACCTTAGTGCCATCATATAAAACCATGAGTTATCTAGTCTTGACTTCAACTTAACTTCATCTACACATAACCTTAGGTTTGAAATTGAAGGAAATGATTTTATAATACCCCTCAACTCAAGATAACAATGTATTTTTTTTTTTTAAATTACTCATGATATTGGCCATGCTTTTAGGGTTGGACTTAGGGTTTGTAATGTGGTTATTAATGTAGATCGAACCACCTTCTATGGAATTTAGATGCATCAAATTTGTAATTTATTTTATCTTCCCTAATTTTAATGTATCTTCCTTCAATTATGATATCTTCTCTTCATTTCCACATTCATAGCTCCATGACCACCTTCTTAGCACATCATTAGATTCACACATCCACTTGGCACAAGTAGTGCTTTAGTTGTGGAAGATAAGATTTTCTTATTTCCATATATAGTCATACCCATTATCAATGTTAGAGCAATTATTATAATTTTATTATACGTTATTATGTTGATAACCTTTAATTTATTATGACTATTCACTAATTATTCATCAATTTTTGAGTTCCTTGAATTCCGTGGAGTGAAATTTGTCTTATTCATACATAGTCCATGAATTCAAAGGTAATAGAGTTTCAATGAATGAGTGACAGAGAAGAATTTTCCAAGAATTGAGTTTGAATGATGAGGAGGGACAAAGAAGAGTGATCATAGGAAGAAACCAGGGAGTGTCCTTGAGATTCATTTCTTCCCTACAACTGCATAAGAGCATGTGCAAAGGATGTAATTTATATAAAATCTTAGAGCTAAATGACAAGGGCGAGCTGGAAGGATTAGAAAACCTTCTAGTAGTATGAGAGTTTGTTGATGTGTTTCCATAAGAGTTTCCAGGCTTGTCGCCTGAAAGAGGTTGGAATTTACCATCGACTTGAAACTTGGAACTGAACCGATAGCAAGAACGCCTTATCAGAGGTCAAAACCTAAGTTACAAGAGTTGAAAATGACATTGAAGGAATTGTTGGACCTAGGACTTATACTTCCAAGTGTGTCACCTTGGGGTGTGCCTGTTATTTTCATAATAAAGAAGGATGGGTCGTGGAGACTTTGTATTGACTATTGTCAATTAAACAAGGCAACAATCAAAAACAAATATCTGTTGCCAAGAATAAACGGTTTATTTAATCAAATGAAAGGCGCGACAATGTTTTCAAAGATCGACTTGATATCAGGATATCACCACTTAAAAATTAAGTAGGAAAATATTCCTAAGACCTCTTTCAAGACGAGGTTTAGGCACTACGAGTTTACTGTTTTACCATTTGGACTAACAAACTCCCCAAGGGTATTCATGAGTTTGATGAATGGGGTGGTCCGCGAATACTTGGAAAATTTTTTCCAAGTATTCATTGATGACATATTGATATATTCTCGAGCGATGGAAGAACATGATGAACATTTGCGCTTAGTACTACAATGTTTACGGGAACACAAAATATATGAGAAACTGTCGAAATACCCTTTTTACCAATCGAGGATTCATTACTTAGGGCATGTTATATCTGGAAAAGGCATCGATGTGGATCCAAATAAGGTAGAGGCTATTATGGAATAGCCTGCACTGACAAACGTACGCGAAGTACACAATTTTATGGGTTTAGCAGGATATTACCGATGGTTCATCGAAGGTTTTTCGAAGATAGAAAATCCGATTTTGAAATTGTAGAAGAAAAACAAGAAGTTTGTATGGACCGAGAAATGCACGGAAGCATTTCAAAGGCTCAAGGAGCTGTTGATGAAAGCGTCGATACTAAAATTATCTAACATGGACAAGGAATTCTTGGTATGCATAGACGCATACCAGGAAGGCTTAGGAGGAATCTTGATGCAAGATGGTCGAGTGATCGCTTACATTTCAAGGAAATTGAGAAAGCATGAGGATAAATACGCCACGCATGATTTGGAGTTATTTTCCATTGTGTATGCAATAAGAGTGTGGAGACACTATTTGATTGGACACAAATTCGAACTAAAAACAGACCACTGTGGATTGCAGCACATATTTACGCAGAGTGACTTGAACGTGCTACAAAGGCGTTGGTCAGGATTGCTTAGCGAATATGATTTTGATATTAATTACATAAAAGGAATAATGAATAGTGTGACATATGAATTGAGTCAGAGACCACACATATTCTTGGTGATACCTCTTCAGACGAATCTTCGAGAAAAGATTCTAACTATACAGTTTGATGATGACTAGTATAAAGAGGTTAAGGAAAATATTGGACATGACACCATGATGGTACTAAGGTTTGAATGTTATACATTGGACGATGATGGATTGTTGAGATTTAACATAAGTATTTATGTACCTCCTAACGACGAATTGAGAAGTTTGATCTTAAGAGAATCTCATAGAGCAGTGTACATGGCTCATCCAGGAGTCACGAAGATGAGGGTAGGCCTTAAGCCTTTATTCTTCTGGAAAAGAATCAAAGCAAACATAGTTAGCTAAGTGGTGAGATGTCTTGAATGTCAGCAAGTGAAATCTGAACATAGACATCTGGCATGATTAATACAGCCACACGCTATTTCAAAATCGAAATGGGAGGTCATTTCAATGGACTTTATTGTTGGATTGCCGCTGACGACTGTTGATGATTAAGATCATAACGATGAATTATGCCGCAAAGTATTGTTAAAAGCGCTATTATTTAACTATGTTAATAATATAATACTAGTAGGTGGGACCCCCTTGTAGACTTAGGTGCAAGGATAGACATATTACACATGTTTAGTTGATTTTTTTTATACTTCCTACACAATCCTACATTTTTTTACGATGTAGTCTTAATTTCATATTGACATGATAATAAGTGGATAATGTATTATTGTGGAACACTCTTGGTAATCACTTGCGACATTGAATAGGTTATATGGGTATGAGGGTGATTTTGTTACAACTTTGTTACTAAATCTTATGTTGATTACCTGACCACATGTGTACAAAGGATATTCTAATGGTAGCATGATCAAAACAAAGAAAAAAACTTATGAAAATATCCTAAATCATAACAAAAAGGAAATAAGTTATATGTTTGAGCTATAATAAAAGACTATATACAAGTTCGAATGGAAAAGTTAAGGGATATTAGTGTTAGTCCTAACTATTATGCTATTTGTTGGTTAGTGGACTATGCGAATTTCATGAGAATAGAAAGAGAAAACATACTAAGGTTTTCTCTTGAGTTTTATTGAGATAGTTAAGTTTCCATTCATTCTTCAATTCATTAAAATCCTAATTATTTTTTATGACAACAGGGTCCTATTGTAGACAACAAGATTCAAAGTTGAATTACATCATTCAGACACTTGTTTTCAGAGGTGTTGATCTATCTTTGATAGTTTGTGTAGACTTGTCTATTTATAAATTAAATTTCATGACTGATAAATGATATTGTGCAGAGTCGAGTGGGCAACAATCTGTGGCAAGTTGATCCAGATTTTAGAGTTTAGTTTTTTACTTTCTGTCAGAAGTCCTTTTGTATGGTTTTCATCGGGGACATCTATGTTTGACTTTGGTCCAAACTCCCTCAGGGATTTTTGTAAAGAGAACGATTCTTTTGATTTCTTGGAATTAAATAAGAGATTGTTATTTTGTCTCATCTATGTTAATATGTGACTTGGTATTTTTTTTTTGTCTCCTTTTGCATTTGTTATATTCATAAAATTATATAAAAATGTTGAATTTTACAACAATCGTCTATTTAAAAAAAATCATCCTAAGCCCTTGTAACTAATACTTGTGGATTAGGAAACAAATTTTGAGGCTATAAACATAGGGTGATATTCTCGTCTATCTTTCCTTAGCCAAGCAAGATCTAAAAAATGGTTGAGTAAGATTATTTCATATATTTTCCTCAACATTTATTTGGCGACCATACTGGGGAGATCTTCCATATCTCTCTGGTTGATTTTTATGCTTGATTATCATTGAATATATTTACATTTCTGATATTGATCGTTTGACTGTTTCATTTATTGATGATTGTACATGTTACAAGGCAACCCAATATTGAGCTCGGTCTTCAAGATTAGACCAACATTGCTTTAAACATATTTAATACTATCTTAGATACCGCTAATACCCAGGTTGAGCTTAATCGCTCATGGGAAGCAATTGAACAAGACATAAGTTCCCAAGAACGTTGGGAAGCTAGGAAAAGACAACCTAGGAATCAGAACATAGATTTTTTTTTCCTACAGTTTTGATCTTATTTTCATGTCCTTAGACCCTCATATTCTAGGATAAGAGGAGGTTTATCATCAGAAATTAATCCTATTGTTGAAATAGGAAGAAGGAACATTGTGTTGTCAACCCAACAAAGCACTCTAAGGAGAACTTTGTTTGATTCATCTAGTTCGTCTTTCTCTCCCTTACCTATCATTCATAAGATGGAATCTAGTGGTGGCTCTAGTGGCACTCGAGGTGCTTATTCATCTCAATCTTCAACTTCGTCAGTGATTGGTAGCTTATATAGTCACCAAGTCCTTGTCCAATCTACTATGAACCCCACCAAAGTCATTAAAAATTATGGTCTTTTTCAGTTTGAAGAGGATGCTACAACTACCCCGTGGCATGTTTCCTCCCCTCTTAACCTATCACTTTCTACTCGTACACTTCCTAAATTCAAAGAAAATCTCCCTAGGTTTTCATGGAATAACATTGTCACTACAAATGAACACTTAGTGGCATTTTCTAATGCCTGTCACAACATAGGATCCAATGACAACGATACTTTTATGTGCTTATTTGTGAATTCCCTTGAAGGTAAGGGTGTGAATGATTTATTTGATATCCCTCCTAAGTTTTTATCTACTTGGGAGGAGTTATTCTATTGGTTCAAATCTAGCTATGAGCAATCCAAAATCACAGCTGAGAAGTTACAAGAGTACAACAATATTTCCTATAAGGATGGTGAGACTATCAAGTCCTTCAACTTGTGTTTCACCAAATCATACAACCAAATCCTTGAGCTCATTCTCCCTCAGAACCAAGCCACTTTTATGCATTATTATAATGCATTGCCTTCCCCCTACCATCATAGGCTTGAATAAAATGCCACTGATAACCTTGGTTTCACTTTGCACATTTGTTTAGAGTATGAAGAACAACTTGAAAGAACAG
>SNQJ01S0028198.1:83681-104087 GCA_010110895.2 Picea sitchensis | reverse complement strand
CCTCAGGTGTAAAGGAAATTAATCATTCTCAATTCACCAAAGATACCCTCGACCATCATCACCAGGAATTTTAAAAATATCCTTGATGTTTTTCTCTTATCTTTAGGGGGTAAGCTAAATATAAATAAGAGTAAAATATATTGATAGAACATGTCGAAGGAACTTCATTCCGCTATTTCCAAAAAAAATGGTTTCTCGGTGGAAAAAAATTGGTCCTCCTTCAAATAAATGGGCATGTCAATCTCTGTAAAGGCCCCTACCTTCGAGGCTTGGAATGAAGTTCTTGGGAAAATTGAAACTTTCATTCAAAACTGGGGTGCACAATGGCTAAATCCAGCAAGTACAAATTATTCTTATAAAATATGTTCTCTCTTCTCTGACCATATTTCATTGTGCATCCCTTCTGTCGTTGAAAGTTGGGCTGGACAAAATCTCCAAAAATCTTAGAAGTTTTATCTGGGAAGGGGGTAAAACAAATACAAAGTGGTTTCATTTGATTAACTTGAAAATGGTTTTCTAACCCGTATATAAAGGTGCTTTAGCAATCCAATATCCATCCTTAATGAATGTAACCATCAGTGCAAAAATAGGCTGGGACTCATCTCAAGAGCTTCATAATGGTAGAATAATGCTATCTTATCAATACATTTCAACTCCTCGAGATCTAAAATTTTCAATTATCCTCTTCTAAACATTAAAGGATATCCTCTTTGGAAACTTTTCAAATCAACAACGCCATTGATTCAATCTAAGCTCTCTTGGAATCCAAGAAATGGAGCAAAAATCAACATTTGGACCGATAACATCATGGGTTAATATCCTATAGGGAAAAATGAGGATGTTCTCCCCCTTAAGGATTGGATATTTAGTCAAGGACTAACAAATTTAGAATATTTCTCAGCTTGGGAAGATAGTGGAAAATGGAAATAATGGAAGCATATCTCCCCTCTAATGCATTTGCTTCCTTTGGTTCCGAAAATGCTTTGTACTCTTCTTATTGGATGTGCCCCCATTTATTCTGATATGGAATATGGTTGATATTGGGGTGACCTATATTACTTAGTCAAAAGAGGTTTTCCACATGTGATATCATATCCCTCCCCCCCGTGCATGCTCTAATATTTGGGATAACATTAGGCATGTATACTCTCTACCTAAAATCAATTATTTTTGTTGGATCCTAGTTCAAAGAAAATATCCTAATAGATGAAAATATGTAGAAAAGAGGAATAGAAAGGCCATCAAGGTGTGTATTATGTAAATTTGTTGCTGAAACAACAATCATCTCTTTTTTGAATGTGAATTTTATAAAGAAGTTTGGGAGAAAATATACAAAGACCTCCATCTCCACCATACCTTTCCCAATAATTGACATGACATGTTCCTTTTCTGGAAAATAAGATATGCTAGAAGCTTCATTAAAATTCCACTTTTTGTTCGTCTATGGAAAGAAATGCCCAAATTTATCTGTTGGGATATTTTCATGGGAAGAAACAAGGCTATATCCTAGAACAAGCTCCTTCCACATTAGAGAGTTTATTCGTTGCCTTGTAGTCTCCTTTTTCAATTATTATATGTCAAAGATAGAAAACCAATTTCCCTCTATGATCTTGATTGCAGTGAACAAGCATGGATCAATAACATCATCAACCAATGGTACTTTCATATTCATTATCCTCCTAAATATTCCTATCCCAACCTTTGGTGGCAGCTTCAATACTCTAATAAGGAATTTTCTTTCTGGAAGCAACAACAAGAATAAATGATCATATTTTTTGATGGGGGTTCAGAAGGAAACCCAGAGGTGGCAAGTGTGGGGATGTTCATTCATGACCTTAAAGGAAATAAAATTATGAAATATGCATGGGGATTGGGGTTCAAATCAAACAATCAAGCATAAGTACTATCTATGTATATGGGAATGAAACTAATGAAAGTGAACAAATCCATGGGTTTCATGGTGATCGACAATTCAAAACCGATTATAAAAGGATTACACAAACTCAACAAAAACTCGTAGTATAGCCTCCAAAGAATTTATAATAGAATCAATCTTTAAGAACAAATAAGTAGAGTATTATCATGTACTCTGAAGGGAAAATGGGGATGCAAACCTTCAAGCCAAGAATGCTAGGAATCTTGAACAAGGCACCCTCAGAATAAATTAGACCTCCTCTTTGCACCACTTATGATAGTTTAATGACCCAAGTATATTTAATATTTTATGCTTCATGGATAAAGGGAAAATTAACTCATTTAAAAAAAAAATGGATTAGGGGAGATGGGACCTCAACCACTGTCTTCATTAAATACCATGACATAATCAAAACCAACTCATCAAATGAAACATGTTCTATATCTCCACCACAAGATGTTTTTCTCACACAACACATGTCATTCTACCTTTGCACGATGAACATTGAAGAAAATCTATATGTTTTTAAGGTAGTATGTGTGATTATTTGTATGTTGCATCCCCTACAACTCTCCCTCTGTCATGATTCACACCCTAAGTATATCATGACCTCTCGCACCTGATATGAAGTACAAAATTCCACCATCATTATAATTTATGGATCCTCAATCCCTCATGTGTGCCCTCTTGGTCATGTTGCTTGGGTATTTTATTCATGTCAATGGAAAAGGAACGATCCATATTTGGAATCCTCCTAGTATTATCTCCCTCTGCAATTTCATCGAATTTGTTTGTTGTTGTCATTTTTGGTTCAGTTCCAACAATCACAGCTCAAATTATATGTGGCAAAGGAGTTAGCCATTTTGAAATTGTAAAATGGAAGAAATGCAGTGTAATATAAAGATACAAAAACATTAGTTGGTGTATCTTTGTGTATCCCATTCTCAATTGGAAAAACATTTGCAGGAAATGGAAGATAGGAGAGATAAAGAAATGGAAATAATTCTTCAAATGGTAAATTGACATTTTGATAAGATTTGGTCCCTCAACAAGGCTCTTTAACACAATCAGATAGGTACCATAGAGGATTGCAATCCAATCCCCTCTGAAGGATCACATGCTTCTTGCAATTTTTTATCGCTTATACTTCACCATATAGAGCATGTAATCCAATAGGAATTCCACACAACAATTGATAATGAGCCGAAGCTTAATTAGTCCATGTTTTTCATAACATGTAAAAGCATTGTTTTGTTGTTATCATATGTAAAACTCTATACTTGGAAGGATAGTAGCAATATATTTTCAAATTCTACATAGGATGTGGCCCTAATGAGGACTAGTGAGACCTATTATTTGCTTGCATTTTATGTGCATTTTGATTTTTTGTACATTTTGGTTGTTGTTTCCTTTCTACAACCCCTTTTATAATAAAAAAACTATTTTTTCTTGTTAAAAAAATGTATTAATGGGTATGAATTTCCTTCTAAAGAATATTATAAAATGTTGGATGATGTTGGAAAGAAATATTTAAGGGAACTTATAAAGAAGGATAATGAAGAACTTTCTTTGATAAGTAGCATAGTTGACAAATCCATATTTCCAAGAATCAATGTCATAGAATTATCTAAACAAGCACAAAATACATTAAAATATACATATGAAAGTGCTACAATTGCCAAATTGCAAACATTAAGCAACAAATTTGAAAACGCTAAGATGAATGCTAATGAATTAGTGAATGAATATACCACCAAAATATAGGATATTGTTAATTAAATGAGTATTATAGGTGAAGATATTATAGAAAGAAGGATGCTTGAGAATATTTTAAGAATTATTGTGCCTAAATTTGAAATGGTTGTCACGCGTTATGGTTTCTAAATATTTTAATACAATGAGAATAGATTAATTGATTGACTATTTGCTAATTGTTGAAGAAAACACTAGAAGTGAGAACATGGAAAAGTATTTTTCCACAAGGTATATAGGATGAGGAAGGAGCAGAGGAAAATATTATAATAAAAGTTCTTAGAATCAAAATAGATATCGACAGAATTCACATAATTTCAATCAGGGAAATGCATCCACTTTAAGAGGTAGAGGAAGAAGTCCAAGTCAATTTAGAGGAAGAACGAGAGAAGGATATCGTGGAAGAGTAAGGGGAATATATGGGTCTCAATAAATACATGGAGTACAATGTTATTATTGTCACAAATTTGCTCATTTAGAGAGAGATTTCCATGTTAAATTGAGTGATATGGAAAATAAAGGTCCTAATACTATTGTTGAAGAAACCAGAAACCATAAGTTATTTATATCAATTTTGATGACACACAATGAATAAAGAGAGGCTTCATATATTGATTCAAGATGTTCAAAATACATAACATGTTAGGAGGAATTGTTCACTAGAATAAATGAAAAATATTATGGTATTCATATTTCGTGATGATAATGCTTCAAAAGTTAAAGGGAAAGGTATAGGGGTAATATCAACATTGAATGGAAAGAAGAAGTTTGTTTATGATACTTTATTGACACCAATATTGAAGAATAATCTAATTTCTCTAGGAAAAATGATAGAGCAAAAAGTGTTTGATCATAAAGCATGTTTAATCAAGGATAGGTTAAATAAAAATGCAGTTGTAGCAAGAGGAGAAAGGATCGAAGAGGATACTTTCAAGATCACTTTTTCCTAGATCAAATTAGACTTTTTGAAGGATATAGAAGAAGTGAGTAGAATAATTTGGAATTTGATAATGGGACATTTGAATTTCAAACACTTGGCGTTGTTAAGGAAGAATAACCTGGTGAATGGACTTCCTTGTATTAAATTTGATGATGAGTTTTTTTAAGGGTGCATATTCGGGAAGCAACACAAGGAAAGATTCTGAAATAGAAAATGGAAGGCAATAGAATGTCTATCATTAGTACATTTAGAATTTTTTGTTCCCATGGAGACTATGCCTTTTGGAAAGAACAATATTTTATTACCTTTACTAATGATTTTTATAGGAAAACATGGGTGCAAATTTTGCATGAGAAGTTAGAACTATTAACTCATTTTGTTTAGTTCAAGGAAATGGTTGAAAAGAAAAGTGGTTGGAAAATTATCACCCTAATATAATATGATGGGGGAATAATAAAAATCAAATGAATTTATGAATTATGGTAGGAGGAATGGAATAAGGAAATATTTTACCAATTCATACTCTTCTCAACAAAATGGTGTTGCGAAAAACAAAAACAGGAACATAGTTGAGATGGCTTGAAGCGAGCTAAAGACAAAGTCTCTTAGAAATAAATTTTGGGCCGAAGCAGTTCGTACAAAAATATAGACTCTCAACAGGTGTCGTACAATAGTCTTATTGGACTTAAATCCAAAGGAAGCATGTTCAACGTAAAAACCTAGTGTTGCACACATGAGAATATTTTGATGCATTGCATATGCACATGTCCCTGAAGAAAAGAGAAGGAAGTTGGATGATAAAGGCATTAGGTGTATTTTCATATGATATAGTATGAAAGTGACAAGTTATAGGTTATTTGATCCTCAAGAAAATAATATTATAACAAGTAGAGATGTTTTGTTTGATGAACAAGGAATTTATTAGCCAGAACATGTATAGATAGAATTAATAAAGAATGAAGTAGTAATTGGTGATGTCTCTAGTTATAAGATAATTGAAGTCAAGAATAAGCCTTAGTGGATAATAAAAGGTCATCTCAAAATTAATATTTTGGATATAACTTTGAAAAAAGAGTTACAAGATCAGAAAGTTGCATTTTGAATTTTGCTCTTATCACTAAGGTAATGAATATGGATGAACTAGATAGTTAGGTAGAAGCATGAAAAAGGAATGAATGGAATGAAGCTATGGAAGAAAAGATTAATTCCTTGGTGAAAAATGATATGTGGAACTTGATCAGTTTAGGAAAAGGGAATGATGTAATTTTTACTAAATGGGTATATAATACTATGTATCAATCATATGGTACAATTGATAAACACAAATCCGATTTAGTTGCCAAAGGTTATGCACAAAATGAAGTAATTGATTATAAAAAAACCTTTCGTTGAGTGGAAAAGTTGGACACAATTAGGATGGTACTTGCATTGGTTGCACAATATAAGTGGAAACTATTTCAGAGGGATGTTAAATCAAATTTCTTAAATGGTTATGTAGATGAAGAAATTTATGTAGAGTAACCTGAAGGTTTTAAAATTCTAGGTAAAGAAGATCGTGCTTATAGGTTGAATAAGGCCTTGTATGGTCTCAAACAAGCACGAATATCATGATATTCAAGGATTGACAAATATTTTCACGATCATGGTCTAGTTTAGAGTTCATTTGAACCCAATCTCTATATTCTTCAGTAAGGACAAGATATTCTTGAAGTTTCATTATATGTTGATGATTTGATCTACATAGGGAATAATCTTGAATTGTTTCAAAAGTTTAAGTCATATATGATTTTTGAATTTAAGATGGCATATTTTGGTGAGTTGCATTATTTCTTGGGAATTGAGGTATGCCATAAGAAAGATAGTATTTTCATGTCACAAGCCATGTATACTTGGCATATTTTGAAGAAGATTGACATGATGAGTTGCAAACTAATCGTAACTCCTTTGGTATCCAGGTTGAATTTATATAGAAATGATGACTCCAATCAAATTGATGTTACTTTATATTTTGAATTGGTTATAAGTTTGATATACCTAACTAAAACTCAACCAAATATATGTTTTGTAGTCAACATGGTATCAATATTTATGCCATATCCCTGGGAAATACACTAGAAAGTAGATAAAATAATTTTGAGGTATCTGCATGGTACAATTGGGTATTGTTTTGTATACAAATATACAGAGGATTTTAGATTGATATGTTACATATATTCATATTGGACTATCTACATGTATGAAAAAAATTCAAATTTAGGGAATACATTTAGCATGGGATCAACAAGAGTTGCTTGAAGTATAAAACATAAACAGGTCTTCAATTTCTCTCCCCATGGAAGAAATAAAGTAAAAATCAAGAGTTACAACAAATTTTGAAGCAGTGTGCTTAAGAATAATTTTGGATGATCCACATGAGTAGCAGGAACAACCCACACAATCTATTTGGTGTAATAGGTAAGTGATAACATAAGTGAGAAAACAATATTAACATCGGTGGTGTCTAAAGACACCATTACACTGAAGAAACACAAGAACACGCCATAAGAGACTGAATTATCTTCATGATATCTCTTGGTGATAGAATAATAGAAAAGGACCATTATAAATAAGTTTGTACATAGGACAAACTAACAACCATTGGATCATATTAGTTATAAATTTCCATGAAAAGT
This sequence comes from Picea sitchensis, assembly GCA_010110895.2. Classification (NCBI taxonomy): domain Eukaryota; kingdom Viridiplantae; phylum Streptophyta; class Pinopsida; order Pinales; family Pinaceae; genus Picea; species Picea sitchensis. The sequence continues at coordinate 96,808 of SNQJ01S0028198.1, read as the reverse complement.
GTATCTGGAATCCAAAGTGGACATGGTCAATGCTAGGTTTACTCTATGGTAGGATCATAAGAATGGTCAACTTTCTTAATCCAATAAGGTGAGTTTTACCAAGGAACATGAGGTTCAAACAACCCCCTGTAAACTCAACTTGGAGGAAAATATATGGCACAAGTTCCCCCATTAATTTGTTTTTACTACAAAGGTTGATTGAACATGATACAACAACACTTTTGAAAGAAGTTTGAAACATTGTAACCATCAAATTGATCAATCTCAGGGGTTGAAAAAAAAAAGAATTCATCCAATTGAAAAACTAAGTATCCAAAATAAAGTCTCGGTTGATTAGTTGACTAGACCATAGGACAACATGGTCCAATATATCAGTCAACTAAACAAGAAAAACATCAAGATAATCAGTCTCTATCAATCCAATTGGCTTTGCATCAAATAGGTATGATTAACCTAAGAAATATTACTCAACTACATCTCCCAACAATTCAGTCAAACATAGTTTATTTGGTATCAACATGCCCAGTCCAATCAATAAAAAGATGTTAGTTGGGTTTACATATCAACAAATGCAATTACTCCCTCCCTCAAAAAAAAATAAGGGATCTATAAGTAGTAGAAATAGTTCAATCAAAACATCAGTTGACAGAAAACCCAATCGAAACTCCATTCAAAAAACACCCATTAAAAAATCCAATTGACAAAAATCGTAGTTGGAAATCTATTTGATGAATGTATCAGTGAAAATCTAGTCAACGAACATCTGGTCAAAACTCCAATCAACCACTCTAAATCAATGGAAAGAAAGGGGAACACTATACGACCATATAATTGATGATACACATATGTGTTAATTCCTTAATCATCTCTTTAGATTTTTCCATGAAAATTCATCAATCCAACCACAATATATTCTAGTAGGTGACATTGGTCCGCGATTCTATCTTTCACTTATTTTCTACAAAGTTCTGAAAGAGTAATTGCCATTTTTCCAAGAATACCGATTCTTGGGTAAATTTCTCGAATTCTTGTGAGGGTAATGATATGACACATATTTATGTTTTGGTTGATTAGAGGATGCAATATTAGGTTTTGATTCATTGATAGGAGTAGAACAACACTTCATATGAGAAAAAATTTCATTTGCAACAACATTATCAAATTATCGCATGTTAGGAACAACCAACTCATAAAAAATTTCAAGATAATCAAAAGAAATTTTCTCTTCTAGCAACCTAGTATGAAATCCACATACAAAAAATAAAACTTCCCTAGGTGAAGAAAGGACAGGTGTAGGTCATGAGGAAATAACATCAACATATCCAAGACCTGTTCTAGGTTACTTCATCTTAGGGGTAATAGGAATAACAATTCCCTTTCCACTTTCCCTGATTCCTCCTCAGGTATGTCCCATCTTTCTCAACAGTGAGGACCCAATACTTCTTATGTGTTTCTTAAAACTAGGAGAAATAACACTGTTAGTAGCCAAAGTAATGTGTGAAGGTGTACATACATCAACAACATATTTATTAGAAACTATTGGGCTACAAGCAAGAGAATCACGGGTTGAATAACTAATAGGCCATCATGGAATCTCAACATCATTACTCATCTTCTCAACGTTGTACAGTCAAATGGATTTCATCTCAAGGTTCTATTTGAAATATTGCAAGCCTTGTATAGTCTCATCCTTCTCAGTCAGTTGCAACAACAAGGAATCATAATATTCTTTAAAAGACTGATACTCATCAAACAATATGTTGTTATCTTATTGAAGAGGAGAAAACTCTTCACAAAGCTTATCAATAGATGCATGTAAGTGGGAAGCTTCATTTTCTAGTTGGGTATTGGATTCTTCTAGTTTGCAAATGTTTGTCTTCAAGTCATCATTTAACATATGAGAAATAACTTTCACTTCCTCCTATGAATCATCAATAAGATATGGTTTATCATCAAATTCGTCTAAAAGGTTTTGGAAAATAGTTTCCATGGTGCTCTATAGGACAACAACCTTCCTGGATTTCTCATTCATAACAGTCTAAAACAAGGCAACTTAATTCTTCAATTGATTCTCCATTCCCTCATTCTCTATCTATAACAGATAAACAAAAAATTTCAAGGTAATGACCTCACTACGAAGCTTATCAATAACCTTCTCCTCATGGAGTTACTACAATCTTTTACCCATTGCCTTCAAATCTATAAGTCGACTTCCTCAATTCACTGATTGATTCTCCACTAAGTCAAGAATTATCAATTTCAAATATGTAGTTGAATACAACAATAACATACCAACAAGTTAACAAATTTTCAAGAAGCTAAATCTATTGTCTTTTCTTTGACAACTAATCAATACACACAATACAACAAGATACCATCAATGCTCATATATACCCCAAAGGGAAAATAGAATTCAACTCGATTTTCAAAAAAGGGCATTAACAATAATATATAGCAAAGGGAAGTGTTGTATTTAATTCTCCACACAAAGACATAACTTCGATCCAGATATCGATAAATATGTTATAGGAATTCAAAGTAAACAATAGGAAAATTTACCACCAATTGACTTATACCAAGTTGATCATCTGGTACTCAAATTCCAATAAATAATCAACCCATAAATACAAATCTCACAGAACATAGATCAAGATTCAGATGCACAAGTGTATGAATGGTTTCTTACCATGGCCTTATGGCTCAGCATGATCAACTCTACTTCAATGGATCTCTAGTCGATTAATCAGATTTCTAAAATGCACAATGAAATGGTTATGACTGGTGATAGAGAGCCCTCTTTCCAAATATGTTGTAGTTCATGCATCCACCTTCCAGTTGATCTATGGAATCACAAAAAATAATTATGCTTTAATCGAGCCACCAATCTGTTAGACCCTCTAATAAAAGGTTATGATTTCATTAAGACATAAATTACTAGAAGTAATTCATAGGTTACTGGAAGAAATTGAAAACTCTGGGAAGGTCCTCGTTCCCTTCAACACCACTTTCATTGCATTTGTACAAAATATAAACAACCCCACCAATTTTGAGAACTTCCATCCAATCTCACTCTGTAACAATGTATATAATATCATCTCATAAATCATCTTTTGCAAGATCAAAGAAGCTCCCTCTAAGTGGGTCTCTCAGGACCAGTTTGGGTTCCTTGATGGGCGCCAAATACACGAGGCCATTGGTGCTTCCTAGGAAGAGTTACACTTGGTGAAAAAACAATTGAAGTTCGTGATAGGAAAAGTAGACCTATTCAAGGCCTTTGACAAATTTAGTTGTCTCTTCCTTCAACTCATTCTAATCCATCTTTGGTTTAGCCTACACTTTATGGTCGGGGTAATGGATTGAATTTTCTATATGACCTTCACAATATTAATCAATGGACCGAATTCACCCTTCTTAAAATCTAAAAAAGGAATACACCAGGGATGTTCCCTTTCACCCCTACTCCTCTTTCTTTTAAATGTATTCTCATTGGAAATTTATGCTATGTTTCAAACTTACTTTTTGTAGATGACATCCTAATTTTCTATGATGGACCCAAATGTATGGTTGATAAACTTAAAGAAACATAAGACCTTGTATGTATAGCCAAGGGTATTGATTCATATGGGTAGGAAAGTAGGAGAAGTTGGAAATGGTCTCTTGGAGAAACTTGGTCATCCATAAAAGGAAAGGAGATTGGGGTCTTAAAAAATTGTTTCTTTTCTCCAAATCCCTGGTAGGCAAGAATGTTTGGAGGCTTATTTGGGGAAAAATCCATTGGGAAAAAGTTATGAAGGATAATTTTCTTGACCCTCTTTATATCGAAGACTCGATTTGATCCCCAAACGAAAAATTCTAATCCTCTTCCATCATCTGGAAATCCACCATTGTGATTTAAACTAGAGTTAATTTAGAGGGTTGAGAAATGAGAGAAGGTCCAACTTGGCCTTGACCCTGGGGTCGAGAGTAAGGATCAACATAGACTGCATATCCCTCTCATCCTCGATCTCATATTAAATGGTTTTTATACCCTTCTTCAAATTGAAATAGGGAGAGCGTTGAACTCTAGACAACAACAATGGCGTACTTAGAGAAGCTTGGACCTTAATGAGGAATATGCAGTTACTTGGACCTCTTACATACACTACCTTAGAAAATGCAGTGTTTTCATCAATTAAGAAGAGGACGAACTCCTCTGGTTGGAAAATCCCTTGGGCAGTTATGAACTTAGAATCAATTACAACTCTTTGGCCATTGAAATATTTGATAGGCCCTTGTGTTGGTGGTGGCAAGCACTATGGAAATACAAATGGCTTGCGAAAGCTAAAAACATTTTGTGGCTTCTGCTCATTAATAGATCCCTAACCTGGAATTTACTTCAAAAAATAAGATATGAGGCCCCTAGAAGATGTAGGTTATGTGAACCATATGTGGAGACAAACATACATCTGATCCTCGTTTGTCTCTTCACTAAGCAAGTTTGTAATGAAATCAAAGGAATTATAGGTTTGAAATCAAAATGGCAAGGAAACCCAATTGAAGCTTCCTTAAAAAAATGGCATAAGGAAAAAGAAACAAAAGCATTCAAAAATGTGTTGCTCACAATAGCATTGGGAGTATGGATTGCAAGAAATTCATAAATATTTGAAAACAAGGACAATTTTCACTTCAAAAGTGTATCCCAAAGTTTGAATATCATAAGTGCATTCCCTAAGTCTCATCAATCCCTTAGCATGCACAAAATTCTGACTGGAACATTGGCACTAAAATCCATTGGGACTTTTTTGATGGAGCATCCTAGGGAGCTCCACCTAGAGGATGAGTAGGGGGAATAATCTTCCTCTCTCAAAATAATACCCTCAGTTTCAAATCTAGCACTACTGATCTAGATTATTTTCAGCACGAAATGAGAGTGGAGATATAATAAAGAAATGCATAGAGATATCGCGGATATCCAATAATATAACAAAAATGTATAAGAGATGCAAACATAAACACAAAGATACCGTAATACACGATTTCTATTAATGAAATAAATGTAGAGAGATTGTAAAAATACAGAGTGAAAGACTTGCTAGAATGGTGGCATCTTATCTCTAAGAAGAGATGTGACGACTACTCTCATTCACAAGAAGATCATTACAATGAGGCTCTGAAGGCATTTTTTCAATAAACGGGAATTCCAAAGACCCTAGACATCCATAAACCTAACCCTAGGAGACGAAGCACCAAAAGTCATTTGGGCCCTGTTTGGGTAAGTTAGTATATCAACTTCCTAGGGTCGTAACTTTTGCATACAATCTCCGTTTTAGGCATATGATATCCCGTTAGAAAGGTATCGTCAAGGATATTCATTTTAGGCTCAATATTTAAGGAACTTTAATATTTCAACCCTGCTTTCCCAAAAAAACATCGTTTAGGGCCTCAAAACGGCTCCGGAAGTGAAAACTGCTAAAAATAGTAAATTAACAAAATTTCTAGAAAACATTTTGACCTAGTTGGAAAAGGTGGGTGGCCATCGATGTCCACCTAGATCAACTCCCCATTCATCAAAAAACCAAATTGATCATACAACTCTAAAATTGGAACTATTTCTATTGTAAAAGGAATCTCATTTTCAAGTCCCAGGGGACTCCTTCCTTGTGATCCAATGGACGAATGGAGATGTCAAACTGAGAAATTTCTTGTTATAGGCCCTCTACCGAGACGTCAAATAGTGGCAATATTCCTTTACTCACATCACTTTTTCTCACATTTACAAGAAAAATAACAAGGAAGTTGATAGGCTATCCAAGAAAGGTCTCGCATTGTAAGAAGGCAATTGGGAAGCCAAAGAGTCTCAATAGGGACACATTTCTACTTTTCTTCTGAGATGAATTTATAAAAGACTCTTTTTCAATGATAACCCATGAAGTTTTGGAATGCTTTAGGAAGTAAACGATGGTTTATGAAGTCCCTTAGTTTTTATGGGCTTATACCTCTTCGTATTTCCGTTTTTGACCCAACAATGATGATGGAAATACTCTTTATGACATTATGCCCATATAATTTAATTTTGTTAATCTCTAATAAAATTACTCATGTTTTTCTTTGAATTTTTTTTATAAAGTATTAAGATATAACATTAAAAAGTACATTTTTTTTCATTTAGAACAATTAATAAGAAATTTCTCTAAAATTTAATATATATATATATATATATATATATATTTATATTGCATTTCAAATTATTAATAAACAATTTCTTTTCTTTTAATTATTTATAAGACCCAAAAAAAAATTGAAAACATGAAAAAAAATATTATACTTGTTGTAAGTGGTTTTAGCTCATTTTTCTTGATTTTAATAAAAAAATAACAATTTTTAATGATGTATTACATATATGTATTAATACTTCAAAATAGAGTCATAACCACCATTAAGGAAAATAGAAAATTAAGGTATTATAAGGATGTAATCAACCCTAATCTAGAAGATAAAAATTATCTATCTGTTTTGCCAAGTGTAAAGAAAAAAATAAGCATTGCTAAGATAAGAACAAATTCCCCCGAGATCCATAGTGAAACTAGGAGTTGGTCAATTCCTAAAATGACATGGGATGAAAGAGTGTGTCACCTTTGTGACACTAAGAAGGTTGAATATGAAGAACACTTTCTCTTAGATTGTCCAGCATATACCCATATTAGATCTCATTTTTAAAATATTTGTCACACTACCAACCTTCCTTACCTCTTAACTCAACAAAAGTATGGTGATCTTGGAAAGATTCTTTGAATTTTTTTCTAGCACAGAAACAAAATTCTAAAGAATCGCAAGTAATCACTTACCCTCTTAAGGTTCGATAGACCAATTCAGTCTTAGTGGACGTTAATCATCATCATCATCATCATTAAAATAGCATACCCACAAAAAGGGGGAAGGGAATGCCGAACAGAATCTAGGCTATATATGTTGGAAAATAAAGGGTTTTTTCTTAAACTACAGTGGGCTATATAAGGTTATTAATCACCTTCTTTATTTTCCCTTTTTAAATTTTAAAGATGAGTTATCAAACCATTTTGATGTTGAAAGGAGGTGAAAGGGTTTTTCCCAAAAAATAATCTTGTTTGATAGGGTTCAATGATGAAGTTTTTCACTCTCTTGTGATTAAACATCCAAGGAAACCCTACTTCAACATACCTACAAGAGAAATTTCCAAAAACATATCACACTGAAATCCATTCCTAATCAATTCTATATATATAGCTATACCGTTTTTAGATCTACTAGGTTGGGAGTGGAAAACATTTTCAAGCTTCGCCTCAACCCATTTTAGTTGAATTCCTTTGACATTTCTTTCACATAAAAAGAGGGCTCAACAGAGAGACATACTCGTAGGAAAAGAAGGCCAAATCTCTTCATCAATAATCACTTTGTCTGAATGGGATTATTCAACCGCTCCAAGTTCCTTATTGTGATGACCAAGGGCGCGTCCTTTATAGGGGTTTCAAGATAATGGGCATCCCTAACTTGATATTCTCAAATGTTAAACAATACATGTAGGGAATTTATTTATGAAACCAAAATGTAAGGGGAAGTCACCATCATTTAACCTAATTTATCCATCGTGAAAGACAAAACTCTTAAAGGTGGTAAAATAAAGTTAGAAGACAACACTCTTAAAGATAGTAAAAGAAAATTACAATTTACCTAGTCATAAGATTTTTCCATATCCAATTTGTGCAACATAGAAACTCTTATTAGTCCCCTCCCTTTGGTTGGGGACTATTAGTAATCGATTTTTGGTTTTACTATTAAACTGGAACAAAAGCCAATGAATTTTCAATATTTTAATGAAAGTCTCGTAAAATTCATACAACTTAAGTTGAAATTCATATAATTTAACCTAATGTTTTGAATCGAACCTCTTATTTGGCCTCTTCCCGAGGCACATGTAGAATATATCTTTGTTTTATCTTGTTTTAAAACATGCATTTGCATAGTGATTGTTTCCCACGAAGCAATGTTAGAAATGAATCCAGCATGACTTCTTAACATTAAATGTTTGTTGCAATGCATAGTCCATAGTGATTTGATCTTTCGTTGCCACCTACGCCACCATGGAAACCTACACGAGCCTGCAAACATGTTGGTTCTTCTTTACCTGCTCAATCTCATACCTCTTCTTTCAACTATGTTGGGACTTGAATCCCCAAGCAACTATGTCTCTCCTATTCCTTGCTAGAGGTGTGTGACTAGTGCTATGATGGAATTTTGAAGTTGTCCCTATGACTAGATCTATGATGGAAGCGTGTAGACGGTATGTATGCATGCACATCAATTTTCAGTCATGTTGATATGCTAATGGAACTTCAATCAATGCCATTTTGTTTGGTCGATGCCATTTTGCATGAAATTAAAATTAAAATTTTCATGTCTTTAATTTATAGACAAGATATTTGTCCATCAAGCATAAGCATAGAAACCACTCAACAATTTGCACTAGTAAATCAACAATTACAATAAACTCTTACAAAGATGAAACCTACCAATGTTGCACCAACACATCAAGTTTGTTCGGGTTCTTCATAGGATTTTGTTCTTGTTCTTCATAGGATTCTTCGCCATGACTATTTTCATTATCACCTTTTGGTTTATCTATCTTGTTCGTCAGGTTCCTTTTCTCTTCGAGGAGGAAGGTTCAAAATTGAAGTCCACTATAGTATCCATGCCTACTTAATGCTTCAAAGTTTATGGTGGATTTTCTTCCTTCTCCTTCATGTTTACCTGAAACAGATAATACCATGTAGAGTGTAAGGTTTGACACTTACTTCAAAAACTAACTGATGTACAATTTCAATAACACAAGACAATTCAATAAAAATACTAAGCAAAGAGATCAAACAATAAAAATAATTGTATTAGGGTGCTGAAAATGTTAAGTGATTATCTTGTTGTACAAAGTCTTTAACTAAATCAAAATGCATTGGATATATAGAGGAATTTGAACATTGTATGTGAGAATTTTACATAGTTGCACAATACATAGTATTTCTTATGAGCACGCTATGTATGTGACCTGTTTTCTCAGACCTGCGTCATTTTAAGCATTATAAATATCTATAGATCAGTATACCTCCTGACAGGGTTCTATACCTAAATATTTATGGATCAGTATACCTCCTGGCGTATCGTCAATATAATCCTCCAGCTGGTCCTCCACACAGTCTTAGAAGACTTGAAACCCTTGGAACTTCTCACCCTCAATAATAAATAAAATACCAAAATTTTAACCTCAAAATATGAGAGCTTGTACCTGTTATCAAATCGAGGGTTTGTAATGTTGAAACAATTTTCATGCTCTCTTCTATGAAATCCAGCCCCACAACTTCCAATCCGAGCCTCCAAAAAGTGTCTAATTTGGGCACGGGATTATGACAGGAATACTGACGAATTTCTTGATCCGACAAACCAGACCCAGATCGCTCCATCCTTCATCGACCCACGCACCTAGCACCCACCTTCTTCTACCAGATTCCTCCATTGTCTAGAGGCGTTGTCGAGCCGCAGGCTTTCTGCGTTCGTTCATACAACCTTGTGATGTGTTGTGCATAGAAGCACGACGTTCTTTGTGTTGAGATCCATGGTGTACGCGAGCATGATCCACCTGAACATTCTCAGGTGGTCAGAGATCTCATACTCATCATGCCTGCTACTATCATTGAGCGAGAATGCCACCATAGGGACCCCGACCTATTTTGAAAGTATGTTGAACTTCCCGAACCTTAGCAGACCATCGGTAAGAGACTTGGCATTTTCTGGGCAGTTACACATGATATTACGATAGTCTTGTACAAACAAATAGACAATTCAAAACGCATCACATACAATATTTTCACAGGGATTACAGGGGAATGAAATAAAACTAATAGAAGTTTGAAAGGAAACAACTAACCTCGAACCCGAGATGTATGAGTTCAGGGTCTAGAATTTAAATCAAAGATGCTCCCTCCATGGAAAACCTCCAATATCCCCATCGACCTAACAAATTTAAATGAAATACAGTGATCATCAAGTATGAAAAAACATTATTTAACCTTTGGAGAAGTTGAGGGTGAAGGTGGGCCGATACGCACCCAAATAGTTGATGTGAAAGATGAGCTGTTTAGGGAGGTCTTCCTTTTCTCTCAAGATAACCCATCCCGACTCACGTTTATTGGTGCCTGCTCACGTTTATGCTCTTCACCAAGGGAAGTCGGAAATCACATTCCAAATTCGAGTAAAAACCCGTGACCCCCTGGGGCTATAGTGCGGTTGGAAAGAAAAGTCGGAAGAGGAATAGGTACAGTGATGCTTCAATCCTTAGTCAACTTAGTCAACTTGAGTAAGAATGGTTGGATATCCATAAAAAAAAAGAAAAAAGGAAAGGTAATTGATCATGGCAAGTTCGCTGAAAAAAAAATCCTTTTGTGGCTAATCATTCATTGAGGAAAATTAAAAATGTAATCATAAAGGAAGAAAAGAAGATAAGAGTGACTTGGTCCCGGGCATCTGCCATTGAAACTGCAATGATCGGTCATACAATTGTTGTTCATAATGGGAGGGAACATTTACTCATATAAGAAATCAAGAAATCTCGTCTTCGTTAATTGAGAGATACTTGTAATTCATTGGGAGGATGGAGTCAATGGGAAATAATAGTCTAAGTCCAGATATACTAGCTTTGACGAGAAATATACGTAGAGTAATTAATCAAATTCGTGGTTGTTCATATGGAAAAACACTTATGATATTGGAACTGAGTACTTATGGGGCCTGTTATCCCATATCACAATTAATTCATTCTGCGGCGGCGAATGCAAATGTACTGAGTACTTATGGGGCCTGTTATCCCATATCACAATTAATTCATTCTGCGGCGGCGAATGCAAATGTATGGATGTTTCCTTGTTTTTCTGCAGGAGGAGATCGTTCAACATCTTAACATTTTCAAACTCTCCATTGTAAGTGGAACCCAAGATGACTGCCACACAAATAGTGTTCTGGTCAACCATCTCAACATCTTTGACGAGATCCATCACATAGTAGTCCTCTTTCAACTTAACTTATTTCAGCTCTTCAAAATATCAAGCAAATTTCTCCCAACAAACCAGCAGCACAAAAGCAAGCAAGGAATGCAGATTTGGAATGATTTTGTAGCCAAATTTGTGCAAAATGCTTCTAGTTGAATGACATTTGCATATAAAAAAACAAAAGTACAATCTACAAGCCAGGTGGGATGATGGGTTTGATAGACCCTTTATATATAACCTCGAGCTTCACAACCTTCATAGTACATATAAGTCCATTTCAATTCGGGTTCTGATTTACACTATGAAGTTATATAAGCGGAGGCTATGAATTCCAACGAGGATTCATGAAGCTTTTTGAAAGAAAGAAAAAACTTAGCGCAAACTTAATAAACAAACCCGTCATAGCACCCACCTCACTTCTTTCCTAGCAACAACTAAAACTGATTTTTAATGGATTTGGTTTAATGTAATTTGTTACTTCATATGAAGAACTTGATATTACCTGCACATTTGCACAGTAAAAATGTTGGGCTTGTCATATGGCGTCCCCTCTGTCTTGCGCTTGTTCTTCCACTTGCATTTGAATTCCATACCTGCCAACATGATCGCTTCCGAAGATCCAACCGTGCCCACGCCTACCGCTTCCTCTCCGTCGCCGAGTGGGGCGTTAAACAAATTGGCTATAATGTTCACGCATCGATTTTTTTCAGAAATATTTTAGAACAAATCAAGGCCGAAATTACCAAAATAGATCTCAGAAGGTATTTGAGATCTAGAATGAGTAGAAAATGAATTTTATCACAACGGCTGCCACTACCTGCACTTCTGTGGTGACAGAACACTCGTTCATGTCAACATAGTTCTTGTTGATGGCCTGCATTATGAGCTTATCACATTCGGGTTCCATCCGTGTCGTAACGAAGAGGCAAGATTAAGTCGGGGGTTTCCATCCAGCATGAGCTCGACACTGATGATCTGATACGCGACATATTTGGGAATTGACCTATCCGACATTCGAAACCCGCCAACACAAACATTCAAATCAATTTACACAGAAAACTCAGATCCTGAATGCGCCCATTACTTGCTAGTGGGATTTAAAAGATAATAGCAAAAAACAGTAGAAAAAATGAAGGAATAAAAACATACCAAGGCAAGGATTCTTGTACATATATTGAGGCAAAAGTAGAATGGATGAAGAAATAAAAACATACCCAGGAAATGATTCATGTACATCTGAGATAAGCTGACGATGCGCCTGATCTCGGTTTGTCTTGGCCCGACGGCTCTCATATCTCTCACATGTTGTGCGATTGTCTCCACCGCCTTCTTGCCCATAATCTCACCGCCGCTATAATTAACCAGCAATGCGTCGACCGGTTGCAGATATACACGAGGGGGCACTTATTGATAAGTGGTAAATAAATACACGTGGCACTTGTTTCTAAGAGTCGGATAAACGACAAAAGGCTTCGGCGAACCCTTAAAAGAACCCCTTCTTAATTAAATTTTTGAAAATTAAAATATTTTGAAAATTTTAAAAATTAAAAATTTTGATAATTTTCATATCATTTAATAAATAAAATTAATTAAAAAATATAAAATATGTAACTACACGTGACACCGACGACTGTACTTAAGCTTCGTTTGTACGTATGCTTTGACGGACACATGGTGTTCCTCCGGGGCAAACGATGGAGATCGGGCGTTCAGGATATTTGTTCCCTGCGATTTCTGCCATTGGATCGAATCCCCAGCCTGACTGGCGAAGAGGAAATGGTACGTCACGGATCAAGTTCTATGCGAGGGGAGAATCATTGTTGTCGGGCGGAGGGAGTTCAACTACTATTTAGTTTCAAATACACAAGGTTAATTTGTCTGAGTTTGAGTTTTTAAAAGAATCAATAAATTATACAGTTTCAGTGGGTTTAATGGTTAAGAAAATGTGTTTTCTCTTAAAAAATTACATGATCAAATCCAAAAGGATAGTATATATATATATAATTATTGTAATAATAATAATAATTTATTGTCAAAATCATTGTTAAGTTAGATATCAAGTTGATGGATTAGATTCCC
>SNQJ01S0028198.1:61161-76481 GCA_010110895.2 Picea sitchensis | reverse complement strand
ATATTAAAAAGTAAATATAGAATGTTAATAAATTATGATAATATAATGATATTTATTCTCAATAATAATAATAATCTATTTCTAAAGACTAATGTGAAGATGGTAAATATTTAAATGAGTGAGATAATAAAAATTTTAATAGGGAGAGTACAAGTGCACATGAAGATTGTGATATATCTGTTTATTAAAGAAATCCTACTTCATAAGAAAATCATGTATGTTATTTCACATAAATTGTAGTTATAATTATATGCAAACAAATTATCCATAAGATTATTGCACATAAATTGTAGTTATAATTATATGCAAACAAATTATTCATAAGGGCATGAAACCATGAGTTAATAAACTTACATTTCAAAAAGGAAGGAAGAAGAGAGAGTGGTAGTTCCAAAGGAAAAAACCTAACAAATGTTTTCCTTTTGAAGCAGAAATTATAGGTTGTAAATTTCTATTACTTTTGATTTAGAAGAGTACATTTTGAGAATTTGTGATCTAAAATCTTTAAGAAAGAAAAAATCAATATTTAGAAGATATACTCAAATATGATTTGCAAAACCAGATTATACACAAAACCCACTACAAAACCTTGAAAAAATAAATATAAATTTATTCATTTGGATTTGTTGTTAGATTTTCCCTTTTACATTGGATTTTGAAACCCAATCCTGTGGGGATCCCAAACTATGGATAACATCATATAGTATTACTTGTGATTCTTTAGAATTTTGTTTCTGTGCTCGAAAAACATTAAGAGAATCTTTCCAAGATCACCATACTTTTGTTGAGTTAAGAGCTTAGGAAGGTTGGTAGTGTGACAAATATTTTTTAAATTAGATCTAATATGGGTATAGGCTGGACAATCTAAGAGAAAGTGCTTTTCATCTCCAACCTTCTTAGTGTCACAAAGGTGACACACTCTTTCATCCCATGGAGTTTTAGGAATTGACCAATGCCCGGTTTCACTATGGAGCTCGTGAGAATTTGTTCTTATCTTAGTAATGTTTATTTTTTCTTTACACTTGGAAAAACAAATAGATAATTTTTGTTTTCTAGATTAGGGTTAATTACATCTTTATAATACCTTAATTTTTTTTTTCCTGTAACTCTTTATCACACCACATTTTCTCCTTAAATTTTGATTTGACATTTTTTTTAATATTATCTTTATTCTGCAAAATGGTGTCTTCCATGATTCCCCAATAGTTTATCCAAGACCCGGCATTTTTATGCCATCCTCGCTTGAGTTGATGGTGGTTATGACTCAATTTTGAAGAAATTTTTGGAAGCCTCTTGTCTTCCATGTTGTTTAACTTGTTCTTATACATTAGGTATCTAGTCATAGCCATGTTGTCAGTGGGGGAGAGGCTTGTTTCTAAGAGGAGGATGAGATAGGGTGTATTTCGTTTAATTTTGAGATCATATGTTATAAAATTCTTTTACATTTGCTCTATCTTTCTCCAGGATTCACGAGAGATACTACAGCCCCATACTTCACATCCATAAAGAATAACAGGTGTAACAAGAGTCTCAAAGAGGAGTTTCTTCTTATCCCAACTCCAACGATCAGTTGATTTACAATTGTTTTCAAGCCCATAATAATCTTTCCATCCCCCAATAATCCTTTTCTCAATGCTATAATTCCAATTCAGCCTGTGGTCAATATCAATTCCAAGATATTTGTATGAAGTCACTTCCTCCAAGTTGTTGTTTTCATATACGAAGGTATCATAAGTGATCTTATTGGATTTAATAATCACGACCTTAGTCTTATCAGTATTAATAGTCATACCCATATTGGAGAAAAAGTCCCTGAGAATTCTTAGTTGGTTTTTAAGATCATGGGGATTCCTTGTCATAAGAACGATATCATCGTCATAAAGAAGAATATTGATGACTATACCAGTGAGAGTAGGGCCGACACAATCTTCTTTTTCCAAGCAATCTTCTAACTTGTCAATGTATATGCCAAAAAGGGTAGGGGACAAGGGACAACCTTGTTTGACTCCGATATTGTAGTTAATATATTTTGACCATCACTCAGTGTTTTTAAACTTAGCAATAACGTTCTCATACATCCTTATTGGAGCAACCCTTAAATCAAGAGGCACTTTTAACTCTTCCAGCCTATTCCAAAGGTTTTTCTGAGGAACCATGTCAAAATATTTTATAAAGTCAACAAAAAAACAACAAAGATTGGTTTTAGTATTGTGGAACTCCTCTGAAATGATACTAAAGGTAACAAGATGGTCCACAGTTGAATGATATCTCCTAAACTTGGCTCAACCTTTATCTCTTTTACTGTGACTTTCTATCCAAAGACTAATCTTCTTTTCCAAAATAATTCCATAAAGCTTGGCTAAAATTGAGATAATCATAATGGTCCTACAATTAGAGGGAATGTTTCTATCCCCATTTTTAAAAATAGGAACAATGAGGCTTTGTGTCCAGGATTTAGGGAAGCCTTGCTTGACTGCTAAATTAAAGAGTTTGTGTAAGTGAGGGATAAGGATGGACCCTCCGATTTTAAAAATTTTAGCTTGGTAGCCTTCAATGTCCTTAGCTTTCCCACTTGCAAGCCATTTAACCCTGAACTCTATGTCATCTAAATAAAAAACTTATTCCTTTGTAGGGACAATAGGAATGGTGTCCATGGCATTAGGGAAATCTTAAAGACTTTTAAGGTAGGAATTATAGTCCCTTAAGGGAATCCTATTATTTTCTTTAGTATTGCATTTTAAAATTTGTCTCCAGAACTTCTTAGGATCCAACTTATATTGTTGTGAAAGTTGTTCTTGTATTTTATTGATATAATATCTTTTTTTCCTTTTAATTAGGGCTTTGTACGTATTCATCTTATCAAATTTTAAGGACTCATTAGAAGCATCCCTAATGAATTTCCTAGCAATTTTAGATTCTTTATCATACCAAGGGTTGGTCGTTCTATTATTCTTTTTATAGGACACCTCGAAAGAGAATTTGTTAATAGAAGTGGAAAGGGTAGTTGTAAAATTATGATAGAGTTCTTCGATGTTGTCCTTATCAGTTAGGAGATTTAATTTACTATTTAAATCCTTTAAGAAAATGTCAATTTTACTTTTGTCAAAGCATAAATTCCTTTGATTATCAAAGTTTTGTTCAATGGATCTCCTATGCATGGAAAATTTAGATTTAGGGTTAAAGGTTTATGATCAGAGTGAGGCTCATGGTCATTTAAAAGGTCAAAAGTTGTTATTTGGTTGGAAACACGGATATGAGATATCACATATCTACAACACTACTACCTAGCCCATGAATACAAGTCATCTGGTTGGAGTTTGGCCACTTCATTACTCCATTGCAAATTATTAGGTCTAGAGAGCTTCAAAGCTTGACCAACTTAGTACCAAACAAATTCTCAATTAGGTCTTCAGAGCTTCTTTTGTAGCCTATTAGATAAAACAAGGTCCTCATCTAGCCATAAAGGATTATGGTTGGAGTCATTACTTAAAAGAGTAGTTTGTTTAGTTGCACTCCTAGCATTAAAGTTTCCTAGTAGGAGGATGTTACCTTCATTTTTCAAACTATAAATATCTTGCTCTAAATTATTATAGGGACAATTTTTTATCTAGATTGATTTTCTTATAAAAAGTAGAATTAATAGGTGCAAAATAGAAAATTGTTATATACATCTTCTTATCATTGGTGTCTGAAATTTCTATCCAAATGTACTGATTAAGAGGGTCAATCTTATGAAGTTGAATGTGAGGAGAAATGTTCTTTCTAATATAACAAGCTATGCCTTCTATCCCTCTATGGTGGGATACTTTAACAATGTAGTAATTAATATTGTATAAATGTATTACTCAATTAATACATGATATTATTAATGCAATAATTAATTAATACTTTATGTTATACATTTATGTAAATTAATACTTTAATTTATACATTATATTAATATAATAATGTATTACTACTTTAATAACTTATTTATTAAAAATGTATGAATTTATTAATGAATTAAATTAATACATTACAATATACATCAATGTCACTCAGAGTCGTGACCATAATAAACCATGATGAGGGTCCACCATAATCAACCACAATTATTTTCAATAAATGTATTAATACTTTCATTTATAATTGTTTATTATATATAATATTAATGTTGCATTACACATCAATGTATCAATGTATGGGTACTTTAATGTATTATTAACATCAATGTATCAATGCAGAGTACATTAATGTATTATACATTTGGTTAACTAGCAACAACCACTTTATAAAAATGGTTGATATACCCTCCTCATTTTCCACATTTCCAAATTAATAACTAGTTATTTTCCACATTTCCAAATTAATAAAATGAATCTAATTATATCAATCACTTTTATAAAATAATTAATGCTAGTAATATTTATTATTATTCATTAATATTCCAAAAAAAAATTAGATTTCATACTGTCTCCATCCCCGGGCGGATATGCAAACATCATGCACGTACATACGATGGAATATAACTATTACACTCTTTTTTTCATATATATCTTACTACCGTTGTATTACTGTGGCCTTAGGATTGGAAGGATTGAACCATATAAATAAACAAGGCTGCAACGTCTAGTTTGCTTTGTTGCAGGGTCTATTAAATATATTAGTCTCTAATAGCTCTAATATATGTTAGTCTTATTACTAGCACAGCACATCCACTAATTCGCTGCTAGTGAAAGTGAACCACGGTAAATTCTATAAAATTTTGCAATTTTTTCTATTTTCTGCTTTGCTCAAGAAACTTCAATGAAACTATCCTTAAAAACTAATCTAGTTACAATGGTAAAATTCTTTTAACTTGGAGTAATATGAAACCTTCTTACCGTTTAAATAATTTGGAATAAAAATAAAAGCATAAAAATTATTAAAAAACGAATCTAGTTATAATGTTAAAATTCTTTTAACTTGGAGTAATATGAAACCTTCTTACCCTTTAAATAATTTGGAATAGAAATACAAACATAAAAATTGGGTAAATCTTGAAAATTTAATTTCTTGAAAATTAAATAATAATATATATAAAACTTAGTTTCTCTGAAATTAAACAATAATATATACAAAATAAACGACACAAACACTTAGTAAACGATGCGTTACAAGCCATGGGAGGCAGTAAACATGCGTTACAACCTAAAAACTCTGTAAAGTAAAAACACATAGTTGGGGAGGGCGTTTCATTCACCCGTGGCTTCCCAAAGTATAAATATAGGAAACACAATAAAAACAAATCAAATGTCATTAAAATATTTAAATTTAAATATAGTAATATATTTAAATTTAAAGTTAATTGTCATTATTATATTTTAATCATTTTTTTTTAATGATAAATAAACATTTCTGGTCATGCAAAGAAGCTAATGTTGAAATTACAGGCTTTTAATTTGTTGGACGACTAAGAAATCATTTATATATTAATGAGTATATAGACTCTAATCATACATTATATAGATAAATTAAATAATTTAAGAGAAGTCATTAAAAGTTTCTTTTAATGACTATCTTAAATAGTCTATCTTCACATTTTAATGGCTCTAATTACAACTTCTTTTCAAAAGACAAATACTCTTCAATTTCAACATTATATTAAACTCATAATTATATTTTATAAATTCAACTATTTTTATTATATTATTCTTAATAATACTCTTTATATCATTTAGATATTAAAATTTAATCTATTATGAATATTTTAATTTATAATTATATATTTAAAAAAAAATAAAAAAATAATACTTTATCACTCTATACCAACCACTTAATGTGGTTAATCTTATTATTGTATAAAAATGCACAATATTAAATTAATGAATCATTTTCTAAAACCGAATTTCCTATTAAAATAAAGTTGGTGTGTCCGATGCATATTTTAAGATCTAAATGCATAATCCATATACATATAAATGTTCACCGAGAATGAGTAGGTTGTGTTTATGGTGGAAAGAAAAATGAGATATTTTTATGGTTGAAAATAAATATATGTTTGTAAACCATTTTTAAAAGATTGTTTAAAAATAAATTTTTATGATATATATTATTTTAAATTTTATATAATAATAAATTTTTATGATAAATATAATTTTAAATTTATATGATATGTATTATTTTAAATTTTATATAACAGTTTTTAATAATTTTTTCTAATTTACATATTATTTTAAAATTTATTTAATAGTTTTTATTAAATAATATTGTATATGAAATATATTCATGATCTTTGAAATAAAGTATCATTATGTATATAATTCAATATATAGGTAATAGATGTTCATTACTAAGTTGGATATATTTGACATTTGTGTATTTTGGAATAGTTTATACAACTTTACATATATATATATTTGTGTATCTTGGAATAGTTTATACAACATAAATATTTCTTTATAAAAAAATAAAAAAATAATTTTCCACATTAATTAAAAGAAGTGGCCCATAACAATATATAATCTTCAATACCATGATCCTTATACTAATGGAAGTAGTCACTAAAAAATAATACCTCCTAATAATATAATGATTAATTGATTGTGTTTTGTAAACTTGGTTACTCAATTGTTATATTTAAACTTCATAGATATAAAACATAACTCTCCTAAACATAATTTTCCTATAATAATCCTTAAAATAAATCTCACCTTTAAAAATAAATGTTTTGAAATAACATTAAAATAACTTTACATATAAATATAAATAATCTCTCTCTATATATATCACATGCTTTTTAAAAACAAATCTCATATATATAGCACATCCTGCTGCTGACAATTTTTCGGAAATGGTCAAATATGGTGGCTTAGAGTTTTTCGCGGATCTCCCTATTACTGGTAAACCTCCAGAGGCGAATATAAATTAATATATCGTCGTACAAAGAATCCTCTAATGAAATAAAAAAAAGATGTTCATCTGTAAAAGTCTCATTCAGACGTATCGTGATGGAGCGGTTTATTAAATGATGATTTTTTTTGGGATATTTGAGTGATTCTTTCTATATAATTCGTTTGTTATGAGAGTTTTTTACCATGCTGAATCTATTTCTGCATTCAGAAATAGATTTTGAACAAAAAAAAATAGCGATTCGTGATTATTTCTGTATAATCCGCGTGTTCTGGGGAGTTTTTCAGCAGGCTGAATCCATTTCTGCATTCAGAAATAGATTTTAAACAACAACAAATAGTGATTCCTGTAAATTTCTATCCCAGGATTCCGAAAACCATTTGGTATAACAGCTAGCCAAAGTCAAACATAAATACAGAAAGAGGTCTAGACTGATACGTAATTAGACGCGAGACAGAAAATCTTAACCAAATCTTAAAGGGAACCCACGTTCAAAAGATAGATGTTTAAACTTCTGATTTTTGAAATTTTTCATTGGAATCAGAGAAAACAGATTTTGGTGAAATCATCATTTTCTATTTTTTAAATTGCATTATTGAATGCATAAATGGATTAAATACCCTGAAAAATCATTGAAGTACTCTAATTATATAGACTTAACAACTCAAATGTAAAGTTCCAAAACCCCTTTTACTAACTCATTTAAATCACTAAACCTCTTACAACAGTGATAGAGTTATATATTTTGGATTTATATATTATTAAAAATAATGTATCCTGAAAAAATAATGTATCCTGAAAAAATATAACAATTAAACAATTAGTGAGTATAAAAGCCAATATCAACTAAGCAAGATTCAGCCTCCACCCAATCTCAGGTGGCACCTAACTAAACCAATTACCACTAAGACACTGTTTAAAATAAAACAGCTAAATATTTTTCTACAATTTAGCAACAGACTTGTATCCTCCACAATAAAATATTAAAAAAAAATCTTACTTTTTAAGAAAACAATTCTCATGTTTAACAGATTAAAAAGAAAACACACTGCCAAACAAAACTTTATGTTGATTTAAAAGAAAACCTAAAACTTTTCATTTTAGTTATTTTAATATTTTCCTAATCCAAATAAAATGATACAGAGTGGCTAATCTTTCTCGGGTCCCATTTTTATCGAGAATATCTGTAAACAACCCATTGCATCACAGTACACTACACTACTAATTTTTGGCAAGAATCCAAACAAACACAACGAAATTAACCAGACAGTGGCCGTAAATAAGATTATTGAATAAAACCACATTCACTCCCAACTACCATTCTACAGCATGCAGGCCTGAGAGCGAAGATTCTTTGAAAGGAAAAAAAGTAATGATTTCTCTGTATATTAACCAAAGCTTTGAAATGTTCGCAGTAAATAACAATTTACAGCCTCACCGCCCTCTATTAACTCCTTCCCATAGACCTTTTCAGTGCAACAGGTATTGCAAGAAGAATGATTGCTTTTGCCCAAAATTGTTCCCATTCTTTTGAGCGATGCGAGAATACGGAATATCTATGTGAGATGATGTCGTTGAAGTTGTTAGCCTTAATGTTGGATGGAAGAAATATATGTTCATGAGATTTGAACATGTTATAAATAAATCCTAAACCAATCAATTTATCTACATAGGTATTTAGATATGACTTATTATCATTAAAACCATTAATAATATCTATTAATATGTTTATATTAATTTATTTTATAAAATAATAATGTATTAAATATATATCATTCTTATTAATGTGGTTTTTTTGGAATCACTTCGATGTTGACAAATCTTGAATAATATAAATATTCAAAGATAGCAGAGATATATAGCATGATATATAATGTTGTCTCAGCTAGAAATTGTAGATTTTAGAGGGTTCATTTGCAGTTTTCCCCTCTTCCAAGTCATCCTACATTTCTTTCCACGAGCTCTTATCCTACTAGAATCAAAAGTAGGACAAGGTTGGGTAATGGACCCAAGATTGTTTGATGTAAAGATGACTCGTCACTGTCATGTCATGGTTGATAATAAGTAGAAATGGATTAAATCCAAAGTGGTCCCCTTATGGTGAAATCCCTTACGGAAAGACGTTTTACAGATTGAGTTATCCTAAAAGTATGGTTAGAGAACCCATGATTATTTGTGGAATAATGAGATGAACGCCAATGAATTTGTTAGTGATACTATCCTAGATGGATAGTGTTTATCATTCCATTTCCAGTGGTATGTGGAACGTCACATAACTCCTCACGGTTAGAGAGTTATGGCCATGAGAAGATGGAGAACCCAAGTTTGGGTAATGGACCCGAGTTTGTTTGATGGATAACGGTATGCATTTTGATATATTTTCAGGTAATATTATTCTATATGGATAGTACATGTCATTCCATTTCTAGTGATATGTGGAACGTCACATAACTCCTCACGGTTTGAGAGTTATGGCCTTACGAAGTTGGAGGACCCTCATATGTCATCTAGAAGCCCCAAAAGGTCAAAGTAGTCAATTGGTTTAAGAGTTTTTAAAGGTAAATAATAAAGTGAACTGATGAGTGCACTATAATTCAAAGTGAATAAAAAATCAATTATTTCAATAATAAATTTAATGGAGAAATTGGAAGTGGTTTACCCTAAAATAAGGAAAGTGGGCAAAGTGACCTAGAATATTGTTTTAAGGAAGCTACTTGGAGAGTATAAATACGAGGCAAGGCTCTCTCATTTAAATCAAACTTGAGCATATTGAATACCTATAGGTGTCTAAGGTAACCAAAGAATATCTAAGCCAAATTTCTGAGGGAAGGTGAAGAAAAGAAGGCTGGAATTCAAGGAACGATAAATTCTTTTGATGTTGCTTTCTAAGGTATGTTATTTACAGGTCATCTCACCATTTTCGTAATAAATTGTTTTCTAGAATGATTCAGACCTTGAAATTTCTATTACGTTGAGGAAACATATCCAAGTATCCATGGTAAAAAATTCATCTTGTGGGTCGTTGTATTTTTGGAGTTACACTCCATGGAAAATAGGGTTTGTGGCTAGTCCTGAAACTAGTAAAAAACAGGTGTTTCGGGAAACAATGTCATAACTTCTTCATAACAGATCCAAATACAATAAGACCAAATTTGTTGGTTAGATTACAGTGTGTAGTATGTTGTGGAACAGTTTCAAATCGATTCAACAAATATTCTGTGTGGGGCACGCTCTACAAGGTCTCTCTCTAGAATAAGCCTGAATTCAACAAGGTATGCCATTTTTTCTATAACTACTTTTCTAAGAGGTTCCAAGTAGTGACACCTGGAGGAATTGCATAAAACACACTGAAGAATAGTATGTATCAGTTTCAAATCTTTATTCATTATAGGTACAAAGTTATAATTATTTCAAGTTAGGGTTGTTGACTAATCCAAAACTAGTCACGTGAGACTAAAGAACCGTTTGATGTAAATGCTAGTCTTTTGTTGTTTAAAGTTAAGGAAGGTTTGCAGGCATGTGATCATATACACCAGGTCTATTAAACAGTTATAAATCATATTTGGATGATGAAATTGATGAGGGATTTTGGTTGAGGTACAAGTTGGGTACATGGTTGAGACAAGTAGTTGATGAGTTGGCACATACATGAGGTGTATGGCTGATGATGTTGGTACATATTGATGAGTAGTTGACACATGATTGGTATATACTTGGTACATGGTTGGTTGCACTTGTTTATGGTATAGATTGATTACAGATTGTTTGGTACAGGTTGGTGCATGGTTGATGCACTTGTTTATGGTACAAGTTCATGCATGGTTGATGCACTTGTCTATGGTAGAGGTTGATTACAGGTTGAGGTACAGGTTGATGCATGGTTCAGGTTTATAGGTACAAGTTTACAATGATAGTGTGACAGTGGTTCCATCATTCTACTTCTACTTCAGGGTGGTTGGACGAGGCAATGACAGGTGGTTGTAGCCACCTTCCGGTTGTAGCCGGAGAACATAGGGGGTTGTAGCTTCCTTCTGGTTGTAGCCAGAGAATTGGGGATTTGGAGCTTCCCTCATGTTGTAGCTTGATAAAATAGGGGGTTGGAGCATCCTTCCAGTTGCAGCTGGAAAACAAAGGAAGTTGGTGCTTCCAATGAATGTAATTCTTCAAGACATATAAGGAAAAAAAATCAGTGGTTTTCTCTCGATTCGGGTTTCCACGTAAAACACTGGTGTACTGTGTATGTGTGTGATTGTTCATTTCTTATTGCTCATTTTTGGATAATAATTCTACGTTGATATAACACTTGGATTATTTGAAGAAAAAGGATTATAATTACGCTATTACTTATTCACCCCTCCTCTCAGTAATCCAGCGGATTCGACCTAAAGGAAACTAAATGTATAAAACTATGTATATTCATGTGTATAAGGGTTCCTCTTTTCTACAATTTAGAGGCTCTAAGCACTGTTGTAAAGGGATTTTAGTTGTAGGTGAAGAGGAAAACTGAAATATGAGTTATTTGGGGGTTTTCTTTTCATGATTCAATCTTTGTATTTGAAACAAGGTTTGTACTATTACATCTCTTTTCTTCAAAAACAAAGCTCATGATTTTGAAAGGATTGTTGGATATCTATTTGTAAAAAAGAGCAATGAAATCAGGTTTATTATTTGTATTCAAATACGTTTATTTGTTAATGCAAAGTTTACTCTTTTAATGGAAAATATGTACCAATTATTTCATATTTTTCATTGTCGTTTGATATGAGAATGATTGTCTATTAGATCAACTATATGATCTAATGGTATTATAGATCTTTTATTTATTTATAATCTTCTCTTGTGCTTCAATCCAATTTTTGACTAACTATTTACTTAGAAATTTCTCATTTTAAATAGATTTAATTTTTATTGAACTGTATGAACTATTTCTGCATTTTAATGGCCCATCTCTTATTGTATTAAATATCTAAAAAAAACATGTATGGAAATCATAATGTTAACTATTTGAGATAATCCAAAAGATTGACATTCAAAATAGAAACATGTTTAATACCCACTATATTTAAATTCTTGCACTTGGTATTTGAGAGTTGTCTCTTGCGTATCAAGTTAGATTAGTTTCCTTTACTTTCTGCATTGTATTTAGATTTCGATTTAGAATTAGATTAATTTATTTCATTTTGTTGAAGTCTCCTCACGTAGGATAAATTTCATATGTGGCTTAGTTGAGCC
Organism: Picea sitchensis; assembly: GCA_010110895.2. Classification (NCBI taxonomy): domain Eukaryota; kingdom Viridiplantae; phylum Streptophyta; class Pinopsida; order Pinales; family Pinaceae; genus Picea; species Picea sitchensis. The sequence continues at coordinate 64,379 of SNQJ01S0028198.1, read as the reverse complement.
CTTGTGTCAGCGTAAGGATTCCTTCCTTGCAAGCTAGCTACGAGAAGGTAATTCCTTCTCTTTTGTCTGTTGATAAAAACAAGTATTAAAATACATTATAAGATAGAAGGTTGTGTACATATTTTTGTATATATAGATTAGATTAGTAATTAGCTTAGATAAAGGTAAAAGGACCTTTAACCATTTGGAATCACCATCACAAACGGATAAGGGATTAATTGGGGCCCTGACCGGGTGATCTCCCTATGATGGTGAACATGGTCATTTTTGGCCATCAACATGATTGTAACAAGAAATCCCTAAAATAAGAAAATAGGTTACCTAGCGTTAGTATAAATACACCTCAAAGAGTATCTCATTTACACACACACTTACATTGACTATATATCTTATGAATGGTATGGTCTATATTTTGGGAAATTTATTAGTGAATCTGAGGTTGAACCTGACGTACCAAGTCTAAGGCAGTGAAGGAGTCTGAAAGGTAAAAAGTTTCAGAGTTGCAGAAAACTGGAAACCATATTTTTATGAGGTTATATGCGGGCTGCATAAGGATATGTTACGTACATATGAAATCTGTAGAAGGACAAGTCACATAAATACACAGGCTACAGGAGGACATGTCGCGTGTCTGAGGAAAAGGTTTGAAAAAGAATGCACAAATGATTTGTAGCAAGGTTTGATGGTACAACACAGATGATATATGGTATGAGATGGTATGATTTAGGTGTTCATGAGTAAAGGTATGTCTTTTATGTATTTGTTTGAGGAATGTATCTTGGATGGTATGGAACATGCTTAAGGCATGTATTGGAGGCCCTAGATGGTACATGATTGCATATGGTTGAGGTGATATTTTTACATGCTTGAGACATACTTTTGGTACTTGGTATATGGTTGTTATGGTTCATTGTTAGAGACACATATTTGTGATATTTTCATATAAATGAGGTTTATCTTATGGTACATGACATGATTGAGAGTTATATGGTATATGGTATAGGTGTTGATGTACATGATTGATGTGCATGGTTGGCACATGGTATGCTACAGGATTGATACATGGTATGGTGTTTATGTACATTGTTGTTGTAGATGGTTGAATCATATGGTACAGGTGTTAGTGCATGGTTGATGCATGGTTTAATATAGGTGTCGGTGCATGGTTGATGCACTTGTTACATGTTTGGGTACACATTTGATGCTTGAAATGGTACAGGTGGATGGTTTGGTACATGATTTCATACATGGTTTATACACATACTATGTGATGGTATGTTGGTGATATTGGTACATGCATGGTAGAGGTATGTGTTTTTTATTTTGGAAATATAGTTGAGAGGTGTCCTTGGTATGTCATCCATGTGAGAGGATCTAGTTGAGTATCAGTGATAGTGATAGGTTGGACAGGTTGATCAGAGACAGGTTGATGTGACATGTTGATCAGCGACAGGTTGATGTGACGGGTTGGATACATTGACAGGTTAATCAATGGCTGGTTGTTTTGATAGTTTACAGGTTGATTTGACAGCGACAGTGGTAGTGGAAGTGACAGTAAAAGTGGTAGTGAAAGTGGGAGTGATAATGGTGGTAATTATGGTAGTGACATTTGTTCTAAACTTATACTTTAGAACGAAAGGACGGGGTAAGGAAAAGGGTTGTAGCCTCCTTTTTGTTGGATCTGAATAATTTAGGGAGTTGGAGATTCCTTCATCTTGGAGCCTGAGAACTAGGTGGTTGTAGCCATGAAGAACTCAGGGGGTTGTATCCTCCTTATGGTTGGAGACAAAGAATTTAGGGAGTTGTTGTTTCCTTCAGGTTGGAGCCTAAGAATAGGGGTTTGGAGCCTCCTTCCATTCACACCTGGAGAATTTGGAAGTTGGTGCTTCCTATGAAAGAATTCTTGATATATATAAAATAAATAATTTTATGGTTTTCTCCCATTTGGGTTTCAATGTAAATATTGGTGTATTATGTATGTGATGTGATGATGTTGATGTGATAATTTTTATGATTATATGTTCATGATATATTGATGATAAACTGTTGAACATTGTTGATAAAGTGAAAGAATATATATTGTGGTTAAAAGTGCTCATATTGATTCACCCACCCCCTCTCAGTATTCCAACACAAGGTACTTTTATAATGAACTTGAATATTGTGTAATAAGATGAAACATAGGAAATTGAATTACCTTTCTGAATATACAACTTTTATTCATAGAAATTGTGAATAAATATGTCAATTTTGATTTTTTCTAACAATGGTATCTTATTTTTCCAACAAAATATAAGGTTTATGTTTTTTTTTTCATGCAGGCGTTGAGTACCTTAATGATGGAATTTCATCCCCAAAACTTGTATACTTGTAGATAACTCATTTTTATTGTGTCGTGTATTTTTTTGGAAATTTATAATATTAATTTTATATATTTTTAAAATTATCAAACTCAACATATCCCTAAAATTACAACGTCTTTTGTTCATGCAGCCTAAGAGGGTCTTAACATGATAAAAACATGTTCATTTTTTTTATATCATAGATATTTATCTCCTATAGTGTCGCATATAACTCAATTGAGAAATGGTTAAGCCAACAAAACGTTATAGTAGAAATAAGAGAAGTATGTACTCTAGGATTTTGAAATATGTCAAGACAAAAATTGTAAACATTATTAATTTAAAAAAAAAATGTATATTTGGAATCTACACAACCAACAGAATCTACACAGCCACCTCTATATGTTTATGTAGTTTCATCAATAACTAAATTTTATATCCTATATAAAAATAACGTCAAAAACAGAGATATGGAGATGAATTCATAAAAATGAAGGTTTTTATGTATTTGCAAACCGAACCACTAGGTTTGTCATCCCAAACCTAAATTTGAGGCAAAAAAATTAGCAAACCCGTATGTTAGAGTTTTCACTCTCGCTCGAGAAAAAAATTAAATTCAAATAACGCGTGCGTGTTCCTAAACCGCACATGTGTTCCTAAAGTGTGCACGTTCTTGTTAACACAAATAAATTCCTTCTCTCTCTCTCTCTCTCTCTCCACCCCCCACTTTCCCTCCCTCTCCCTGCCTCCCTCCCTCTATAATCCTCTCTTTCTCTATAACCTCATCCTCCCTATCCCTTTCTCACTCTCCCCTCCTCTCTCTCTCTCCATATCCCTCTCTCTCTTGCCCCTCTTCCCCTCTCTCCTTATGTCCCT